>CM034152.1:79837009-80112009 GCA_019776745.2 Taxus chinensis | reverse complement strand
GTATGGGCTCCCTTTCTTCTCCAACAAGGAAAGTACAAGGAGGTATGGGTTTTGCAGTGGTACCCATAATTGTTGTAGGATATTTTAATGTATTTTAGGGTGGTTGAAGCAAGATTTTGAGTTTCTTCCCTCTCTCCCTTCTCTCATTCTTGATATATATTGTAAGGAGGGTCATTGTCCTAATGTTGGATAATTTTTCTTTGCACCCTCCTTTCTTCTCTTTTCTCTAAGTGAATTTGTTGAGTTCAAACCTCCTATTGAAGATGTAATGCAAGTTTTTGCCTCTTGGACATTGTAATCCATTATATCAAATCTATGGAGAAATAATATAAGTTTGTGGATGAATTTCAACCCTCTCTTGTGTTCATTATTTTATTCTGATATCTCATTGCAATCTTGATTATCTGTGTATGGTTATTGTATTACATGTTTAATGGTTAGTGGATTCTCATCCATGGATTTATCTATGGTGTGTTTTCATCCTTATTAATTTGATTTTCTTTTTCATCTCCATGCAAAGTAGCTGTTCAACATTCCATTTGGTGTATCACCTCTGTTAATTTAGGTTTAATTTCTTGTAATCTTCTTAACCCTGTCTCCTTGGCAAGTTAGAGTAGATCATCTACAATTTGGATGTGTGCATCATAATAGAGGAATATGAGCCGACCTTCATCCGGAGGGTTATCCCAATCTCAAAGTCCCACACTTTGGGATCACTCCATGTTTTACGAATCAAACTGACTTCCTCAACCATTCACTTATGAGCAATTAGGGGTGCTGTGATTTCGACATAACAATAGTGTTTTCAAAATTATTATTAGATGTTATATATTTCATCATTGTGACCTTTTTCATATTTATTTTATTCAAATTAATTAGATATATATTGAAATAAAATTAACATTTTCATTTTTTTCTGTTGAAGGGTAATGTGTTTTCTAATATCTCATTTACGATGGGTAATGCTTAACTTAGCTAGTCAAATTAAAGTATGGGGAGCACTTCAAATTTTATCATTGAATGCAATGATGGTCATTTTAATATATTTTGCAGGAAAGTGCCCTTTTCATAAATCTTAGTAACTATTGAACACACACACACACACACACACACACACACACACACACACACACACATATTAAATATGCTTCTTTTATGAAATAAGTCTTTTCCATATTTATTAAATATGTCACTTTTATGAAATAAGTATTTTCCATATGTATTAAATATCTCATTTCTTGGACCTTCATGCCAGAAAATATAAAGTCACCAAGGATTAAAATTTATAAGACATTTATTAACTACGAGGGTACCTGTTAAATCTTTGGCAACACACTTTACATGTGTCATGAATAGGTAAACTGTAATTAATTAAAAATCAGGTTGAGGGCTGATGCTATCGATAATTTCTCACTGGCGTCACTGTCTCGATATGTTAAATGTTTATTACAAAGGAAGTTAAGTATTATTGATGTAATGTATACCATTCTATCCTTATCATATTCATCATGATAAAAGGACATTTAAAAGGTAGGTGGAGGCATGTGGGATAGTGACGCCGGTTTCAATGTGATTTTTTTCCCATGATTTACATTTAATATTAATCGTCAATTCATACTAGGGTTTGGTTGACACATGTAAAGGTACAGTCGAAGAACTCACTTAGAATTTTATAAATTCAAGGCCCTTGGTAATATTCCGACACTTGATTTATTTTGAAAAATCATGGGGGACCACATTAAGCGTATCGAACTAGTATCAAGCCATAAATATGTCATGGCTTTTTTCTAGTTTTGATATGGACTCAAACAAAATTACTGTTGGGAAATCCTTTTCCCTCTCTACTTCTAGTTCTCATCCTGATGGTTACTCCACCCCCCTCTCCTAGCCAGTTGACTGCTACCATTTTCTCCCTTCATTCTCTTGGATCTTATTTTGTAGAGCTCCAACCAGATTCCATGTCTGAGAAACCAATTCCCGAAGTATTACTAGAACTCTCAACTATTTATCCAGAATCTCCAAACATGGAACCTATGTATTCTCCACATGCTGCTATAAATGATGTGGATATTGAAATTGATGGAAATCAATCCCCGATGGAGACCACTTAGATGGACAATCAATTTGAAACGTTGTCTTCCATCGTTGCAATTATGTAACAATCTTTTGAGGTGATTAAAACCTGACAAGACTTAACAGACACTTGCAGAGATATCGTTGATAAAGAATGTGTCTTCATCCTAACCTTGTTTGACACTTTGGTGAAGAAGACAGATACCGATGCAATTAAGAAAGTGGCAAAAGAACTGAGAAATATATTATGATAAGTAATATTTATGTTAAAATATAGTTATAGGCTAAGGGCTTATATTTTTTTTGGTATGCCTATGTTATGATATGTAATGTTTATGTTTCAAAAAATATATGAGATAATCTTATGGAAATGGATGCTATTGTTTCTAGATCTCAACAAATATATGAGATACTCTTGTGGATACTCTTGTTTATGTTTCAACTTATATATTTTTCCTTTTCAGCACCTGTTCTTGTGGATACTCTTGCATTGCTTAATGTCATGCCTTTTTTATTTATCTTCTCCTTCTTGAAACACTATATAATTTTTTCTTCATTCTATAGGTTATTTCCAATGTAAGTGTTGAAACTCTTCTCGGCCATTTAGCCTACAACCCCTGAACCCCCTGCTTGTATTGTGTGTTTGCTGCGTGCTTCCATTTAGCATCATCAATCGTCACTGATTTTTCTTTTCCTTTTCTTTTCAGCTGTCATTGAGAAAAGGAAAAAGAGAAATCCTGGAAATGGATGATGATTTAATGTCAAAGAATGAGGAGAAACATGGAAATCATGCTCTATGGGATCATTCACTACCTCAAGATGTTTGGGAAAATGTATTTCTTTGGCTTTGGTTAGAATCCATATGTAGGTTCTCTCTAGTTTATAAGGAATGGAAAACATTCACATCTTCCACCACATTCTTTAGGCATTACATCGAAACAAGGAACAAACATCCATGGATACTTGTAAATCATGATAGTGGTCATCATTGGCTCAGATACGACTACTATAGTAGGACATGGAATTTTTTCAAATTTTCATGGTTATCGTGCTTTGATGGGGTACGGTTTTAAGATTCACATCGAGGGATAATATTGTTTTTTTCGAGTGAATCGAGTCACATTTCAAGGGTATATAATCCAATGAAGGTTGGAACCTCCTTCAAGCTTCCTCAAATGTTATCAGCTAATGAATGACACTTTTATATTTATGCACGAGACATTCTGGTTACAGATGAAAACAAGGTGTACAAAGTGGTTCAAGTGGTAGTATTGAAAATTATGATTCTTCTACGAGGACCTAGAGGTTTATGGTGTGATTGAGAGATTGTTTCTTCTATGGACCCATTGTCTTCAGAAATAATCTTTACTTCTTAATGTCATATGAACCTATGTTGGGTGTGAGAATGTATAACACTCATGATTATGCTACTGTGCATTTTGTGTTGTTACCTATAAGGTATGGTAAAGACCATTTCCCTCATTACAGAAAAAGTTTGGTTGTATGTGAAGAGAGGGTGCTACTTGCAGAACTAATTGTAGATGGGGACCATTTAAAGGAAATAATTGTGTTTGATCTCGATCTTGAGTTTGGAATGATGAGAGGAAATTTTTGGTTTTGGAAAGAAATTGCAAGGATGCCCCACGTAATGTGCCAGTGTATTTCTATGAGGAAAATGATATTATGATTTTGTTGCACTGCAGTGGGAGAGTTCTTGTGTTTCAAAAAGGTGTTTTTCATAAATATCCTCATCCTTTGTTTACATTTAATGTAAGGGTCTTGGTTGTGGCTGCCACAATATATAAACACAACTGACATCTGTTATAATGGTGGCATCATCTTTGAGTGCAAGCTTATTTAAGACAACTACAAATTTGTTTCCTAAATAAAACTTACAAATTTGTAGAATATTTTCTTTTTTTTAATGTTATGGTCTATCTTCTAAAATCCAATCATCCAAAAAATGGAAAATTCTATATTTAAGGCACGAATATTCTCTATTGGAAACTAATTTTTCTCTTTAAGAATTTCTTATGTTTTTGGCATGTTTTTAGAATTTCTGAATTCTATTTCTTTCCATAGTTTCCTGCAAAGGCATACTCGACACTCATCTTTATCCCTATTCCCAAGCATGTAGCATTAACTGTGTATTCAACTATGACCATTTGACATCTTTATTTGATTCGATCATCGATTATTGAATGATCTATTTTTTTTGTTGTTGTTGTTGTGCTTCTTGATGATCACAGAGATGGAAAAATTGTCATAGATATCAATGGAAGGCTCAAAATGTGTGAGGTCATCAGTCCTTGATTTGATGTTGGGGTGAAATATATTGAACCATGGACTGCTAGATTTATATTTGGCCATTGAATTAATAATTTTTCCTGTTAAAAGTAAATTAATAGTTTTGGCTGTTGAAAATTGATTAAACTCTTGACAATGTTTATTTCATGTGGAGACATTCCAGGATTTCTACTCCTTTCTTCTCCCAGCAGAATTCAAAGTCCTAGAATACATTGTTTTACATAATATTTTGGGTCCAGTTTATTTTATATAGTTTGTTGTGGATTTTTATATCGGGCCTAATATATTTTAATATATGTGATAAAATATTCAATATAATATTTTCCAATAGAGATTCGCCATTCAATTTCCAAATATTTTTAATATGTTTACCATTTTCACCGAAAGAACGAAACATGTTAAAGGGATATTCTCCAAAACCACGAAACTGGTTATAGGTATATTTTCCATGATTTCTATAATTTTTTTTTAGGGGGTTTTCTTGAAATTTTCCCCGAGGCTTACGCGACAAGGAAGTCAAGTGATAGGGTAACTAATGAGCTATTGACCTATAGATGTATGACTTGTAGGGAGTGGTGGGAAAAGGTTCTTCAAAAGATACAATATCCACAGTGTGTTGGGAAACATGGGCTCAGTATGAAATAAATTTCTATAAATGTGGGCTTATGTGACCAAGAAGTCAAGTGATAGGGGAACCAATGGGTTCTCGACATATAGATGTATGACTTAAAGGAGGTAGTAGGAAAAAATGTTCCTCCATAGTGGATTGATAAACACATGATCCATATAAATAGAACAAATATGGATTTTGATAGGGTCTTAGGGCCTAAAAGGGAACCACATTGACAATGTGTAATTTTACATCAAACTACTTAAACCCCCAAGTTTTACTAACGAATACCATGATATTTATGATATCATAATGACTAGTAAATTCACCTCAAGGCTTATATAAACATCTGAGAGCAATGTGAATAACATGATAGTTGGTATTAAAAAAAAGGATTTATAACATGGGTAGTTGGATTGGGATGCATGATGTTCCATGAGGATTTTCCTTTCCCAAATGTTTTCATGCTCTATGCCCAAAACTTTGATGAAACAAGAAAATATATTGTTAGGAAAGACAATGGTACCAAAGAGGAAATACTGTCCATTTTTTATAAAAATGTTGGCGTTGTGTTGTGTTTTACACGTGAAGAAATAAGGACCATAAAAATTAATGTAAAAGCAATTTCTAATGATTATCATGTAGCGAATCAAAGTACCAAATCTTACTTTTGTAAAAAATAGCATTTGATTGTAAAGTACCCTGAGACATGTTTCCTTCTCCAATTGGGATATTTAAATCATGGGTTAAGGATACCATTTCTATGCTATCTGATTTTTCCTTGGATTATATAGTGATGATAAATTTAATGGAACCCTCCTTCAAATGGTAGATTTTATCCATTACAATAACCCACGTGTTGCATATAGATTTGTTGAGCACGTTGTGGAATCCATGAATACAATTATTTTAATAATCAAAGAAGGTCCCAAAACTAATACTTTTATGTTCACAACGTACTTGGGCTATTTATTTCTCTGGTGGTTTAGTGAATGGTTTTAGGCCAGATAGTTTTAAATTGAGAGCCCTACTATGATGTTAAGGGGAAAAAATGTTGGTTTCATTAATTGAGTGGACACATAAGATAAGTATGTATGATTTTAAAAGGAACTAGATTTAATTTTTTGGAGTAATTTTTGGGTCCACTTCATCATTAAATTACAAGTACTCTAATACCTAGATTTCCTATGTCTTGTATAGATTGAATTCAAAAAGGATAAGAAATAAATTGGCTAAGTGATATTTCATGGAGGACTATGACATTATACAATTTTATAGATCAAGATTAAATCCCCACAAAATTCCAATTCACGTGTCAGAGAGTGTTTTTTCCTTCAAATATATATGACAAATGTACAACATAGATTGAATCTATTTTGTTAGTTAGTAAAATAAGAGCATATTTACTTTCTTAACTTTTTCAAGTGGAAGGTTCACGTTTGAGATAAATAAATTCATTGTCGCACATGAAATTTTTGATAATTTTAATATTAATGTTGACTCTCACTAGCTATATGACCTGTGTGAGGTAATTAAATGAAGGGTAGTGGCGAATAATAACTCCGCGAGTAAAATTCAACATGAAAGTAAATCCCTTTTAAAAAGATTAAAAAATAAGAATTCTTAGGAAGAGGTGAAACATGTAATGGAATAACTTATTGTTGATTTAAATGAATTAGTTTTGAATATTTGTTAATAGAAATTTTGGGATTTTATCCATAAAAAGAGGAAGTGATTAGTAAAACAATTAAGAGATTAAAATGGAATTTTTTCTTATAAAACATTTACAAATAAATCTTCTTATAAAAACATAGCACGGGATATAAAATCATCTTGTGAAGACACTGGTTAGATAAGGTAAAAAATAATTTATTTTTTGTATGCGAGGAAAAACCTAGATGATCTGAAAGCTACTTCAAAATTTGAGGATATTGAGGAAGATCTAGAGTTTTATAAATTATGGAATGAACATCATCATTCTAAGAAAGTGTTAGTGTGAGGTATTTTTCCACCTTTTATTTGGTTATTATGTTTTTTTCCACCTCACACATGACAAGTCATCTCACTAAGGTGATTCATGGGTCTTTTACGAAGTTATTCACATATGAAAGATTTCATCATAGAATCTGTCATGTTGTCATATACTTCATTCATATCGGAGTTACATGCTATTCCTAGCATTGTCACTCCTCACTCCATCATGGGAGTATGACATGTCTAGGAATAGGAGTTACACAAAACTTCCATATGTACTTCTCTTTTTTGTCTATGAGCATGAGTAGACCATTTTTTTTGTATGAACAATTTGGACTGTGATTAATTTCTTATTGATTACTTGGAGCACATTCTCATTTCCGTTGGAATGCAGAAAAATTTATGTTCAAGTGATCTATTTGATCCTTGTGATTATGTCTCACATGGTATCAGAGATGCCTTTGTTTCATTAAATGAGCAAATCATTATTAGTTTGTTGTTAATTACTTTTATTTTTGAAATTTTTATCTTCTCGAGAAATAAATTAATCACAAGACAAATTGTTCATGCAAAAAATAATATGTCTACTCATGCTTGTAGATCAAAAGAGAAATACACAAGGAATTTCTGTGTAACTCCCATTTTTGCACATGTCATACTCCGATGATGGAGTAAGGAGTTACAATGCTGGGAATAATATGTAACTCCCATACGATAATGACACATATGACATTATGAAATATTCTATGACAAAATCTGTCAAATGTAATATAACACATAAAAGAACTATGACTCACCTAAGTGAGATGAATTACCATGGGTGAGGTAAAAAACACACTACAACAAACATGGTCTTTTGCTACAATTTATAAACAATAATTTTAGTTGCATTGTATTCCAAAAATTAAAATTGTGGCATTGGAATTATAGCTAATCCACATTTTGATATATTATTGAAGTTTTTCCACAATTCATTATACCATGGATAGTCCACAGTTTATAAAATTTAAAGCTAATCTTAACTTTTCAAACTGTAAATTATCCAAATTTCTAAAAGTTTGTAAGCTTTCTACAATTATTGTATTTGTTAGTATTCCAAAATCTTCACAAAAATGTAGTTTTTCTATATATTCGATCTTTGTAGAAATTCCACAATTTAAAGTTTCGTAACTCTTATTAATGTTATATTGTGGCAATTTCAACAAATTGTTTCTACAATTGTGATAACCATATAAAAATTTTAGGTGGAAACTACAATTTGATCGCCATAATAATTAATTGTGAAATTGTTTTTTCTAAACATGTAGAAATGTTACTATTAACAAAGATTTTATTTTTAATTGTTTTAATTATTTAAAATACTTTATTTTTTTATTAAGAATAAAAAATTTCTTTTACTAGAAGGAATTGATTTTTTTATATAATTTTGTCTCTAATTTATGTCTATAAATGCCCCATTGTTGTAATGAAACTATAAGGTAAATGGAGAAATATCATTTAATATAAAGTAGGGAAGATAAAAAATTACATCCAAGCAAAAAAAGGCAAGATAATTCATATTCTTGTTTATTTTTCGTAAATTCTTGGTAAACATAGTTTGATAAATGAAATATGGGGCTGAAAATACTACTCGTAATTTTTAACAGTTTTAAAACTATAAAGCTACAATGTTGGTTGCTCTGCTTAATTTTATTTGATTTTCTTTAATTTGATAGACTATTAACATTTTCATGTGTGGTAAAAATGGAAGGAATAACATAAAAAATATACGAAACTTTCATACATAAACTCCATGAAAGGCCTTTAGGAAGTGAAAATATGACAAAACCACAACTAATAGCTATTGATACACTTATTAAAAAGCTAATAAAAATAAATGATGGCATTGAGCTTCAACAAATGGATTGGCCAAGTTTCAAATATGTTGAGTTGTGAAGCTTATTACTTCATTTTATCATGCAATTGGAACTTGCTGGAAAGTACAGTAACCAACGCCGGTCAGGGATAACTGGCGTTGGTCAGGGCTAACCGGCGTCGGTTACCTATGCGAGAAAGTTTTAATTAACTCTCGGGAATTAAATCTATTTTTAGCATTAAAGTATATTTATTGGATGTAATTGCATGGCTAAGTGCCCTAAGTTTATAAACGACTATATAAACATAAAAGCTAGGGTTTAGAAGTAATGAATGTATCATAATTACAAGATAATTATGTGAGAGAGAATTCTTGGTGAAGAATCAAAAAGCTTGAAGGAAGAAAGTACTTAACATCTGAGAAGTGTAGAAGATTGTAAATCTTCATTGTATATCTTGTCAAAGCTTTGGATAATAGATTGACTTGTTTCTTGGTGGACGTAGCCCACACTGGGTGAACCACGTTAAATCTAGTGTTGATTTATGTCTCTTGTTTTGTATAATTCTTATGGTAGAATATCTGCTTTTATTTTCATGTATGCTTAGATATGATATATTGTTTGTACAACCGGGGTGCTAACCCCAACAACTGGTATCAGAACTTTGTTTGAGGGTTTATTGTGTGTTGATAGATTTACTCACAAAGGGTTTTCTGATTGAGTGGGAGCCACAACAATGAAAAAAGATAATAAATACAAGGTAGAGAAGTTTGACGACCGAAATTATTAATTATGGAAGAAGCAAATTGAGGATTATCTGTATCAGAGAGATTTTTACTTACCATTCGATGAGAAGTCTAGACCTACGAAGATGACTGATGAAGAATGGAAGATTCTTGATAGAAAGGCTTTGGGATCTATAAGATTGAGCTTGGTAGCATCCGTGGCTTCCAATATTATAGAAGCAACTTCTACGGTAGACTTAATGAAATCTCTTGCTAATTTATATGAAAAACCTAGTGCTTCAAATAAAGTTTATTTGATGAAGAAATTTTTTAGTTCTAAGATGCATGACGGTGAATATGCCTATAGTCATTTGAATGATTTCTGATCTATTGTAAATCAGTTAAATCAGTTTCAATACCATTTGATGATGAAGTAAAAGCACTTTTATTCTTATGTTCTTTTCCTGATAGTTGGGATAACTTGGTAATGGTTGTTAGTAATATAGTATTTGCTAATAATATTTTGAAGTTTGATGATGTGGTTAGTATAATCTTTGTAACAACCCACAAATTCACACACAAAAAACACAGTAAAATACAGGATCTTTTCTTTTTGACTCGCTTGAAGATAATATGACACTACACAAGTTCTCTAGGAAATACAACCAACTAAAGACATGCTTTCCACAACACGGACCCACACTGGTTACAGATAAACATGAGGCACACACTAAGGACACACTGTTTCATCTAAAGTATGCAATTTTACAAATAAGGTCTTCCCACAGAAGGTTTCTTTAAAATCATGTTTTAGCTGTAAGTGCTTTTACATTCTTTATTTTTCCCAGAGGAATCATGATAGGAGAATCTGAAGTTCATGTCTCCTTTGAAGAATTTTTCCCTACCTTGTTAAGGTTAATATGCAGTGTAAACCAATTATTGGATGGTAAGAGGTTGCTTCATTTACTTGATTAACTTATTCATTGGTTAGGAGGCAGTTAGTTTCTCAAGGCTCTTAACTTCATCAAACTGTTTTCAGCGTTGTGCTTTTAAACATGTATGTTTTATCTTTTCAAGAGGTCAATTTTATTTTATTCCAGTACATGACTGCCTAAATCTTGGATTCATCATTAAGATTTTATTAGTTGTTAATAAGGTTTCATTGGGGTCAAGAGTCTAACCAGAAATATTAAAGGTTTCACTTGGGCTTCACTTGAAGAGATAGACATAAGTATACTGTTTACACTTTCAACGGGTAAGATAGATCGAAGAGTTTCTTAATCAAGTTCCTTCTATTTATTATAATTTTATTATCTTCCAAGATTTAATCATTGATTTCACCTTAAGACCGTTCTAAGGACTCACCACAATAAGAGATTGTTGATTAGTTTACGTGGGATCACAAGGTATATTTTTTTCTCTTGTTTTCTTTTTGCTAGGTTCAAAACATAGTCCTCTACCAAACGACACATGACCAAAGGTAACCAAAGTGATGTAAGTTGATTCAAGTTTAGATAATTATAATTAGGTTGACAATTCAAGTATAAATCATATTCTGAAAAGTGAAAATTCAACAAAGGATACGCATGTCAAAACAAGTTCATTTAATCTTATTGACAATAATATTTCTCAAATTGACTTTCGAACGATAACAACCTACAAGAGAACAATACAAAATTATAATGCAATGCCTTCTAAACAGTCTCCACAATTTCCATACAAATGTTTTAAAGCAAAGGAAAAACATTCGTACAACAGCAGTTCCTAAAAAGGCTGGAATCCACTTTCTACACGTGTTTCTTTTTCTCTCTCTTTTTTTATTTTCTACTCAGGAAATCCTTCTGCACATTTGTTAGCACATGTCAGTTCGCAAGAATTGAGCACGATAAAAGCTATAACATTAAGATGATATGTTGTTATCTAACTGTTTCAAGGAAGAAGAAAACACTGTTGATTATGAAAAATAATCTAAGAGTCTAAACAAGAGCAATTAAAGAGTTGTCCAATAACATAAAATGTCTGAATAAAATGGGACGACACTAACTCTATTTAATTATCATTTTCTCATAGGAGTAGTTAATAAACATCATAGTGAATTTCACTCATATCACAATAATGACCGTCATTTTAACAAGATAACATTTCAAAACAAAAACAATTAAAAGAAGAGAATTAATTTCAAACGTGATCTATCCCTATTTGTTTAAGTTAGTCCACCAAGCCAAGGATTCACTATGCTACAGGAAGATCCCAAACAATCAATCGACATGAGAATGTCTAAACCAACATGACTTATTAATATTAAGATGATGTGCCTATAACAGTTAATTTTATGTCAGTACCGAATAAATAAATTGGAAGGAAAAGGGATGAAACGCTCAAATGACCTCGTATGGGTCACATCCTATCCTAACAATCCTTCTATTAAACTTTCTTCTAATCAATAGAATGTCTTAAGAAACAGGACAAACTTGGCAAGACCAAACATAACCATCATGAATCTTACAGGAGGGTTACTCAATCATTCACAAGAACACAACACAAGATACATAGCTTCCAAAGGATCTGTCGTCAACAACAAGTTGACTTAAACCTTTTTGGTCAATACATACCCATTCTACTACAATGACAACAAGGAGGTCGTATCACAACAATCATCACAAAAACCAGTCAACCAATGAGTTTCCAAACACACCAACCTCTAAGTCACAGGAGAATGAAATTTAAGCATCTTTACGGAGCAAAACGTAGAGTAATTTCTTACGCATAAAACCAACATCCCAATTTTAAGATTTGAAAACTTCCTCACTAATGATCAAGTAGATCTCGTATCCTCCAACATGTGTGAAACAAAATCAAGGTAAGCAAAGAGTATTTCCTCTGACATTTTAAGATATCCAAAAGAAATGTGAGTATCGTCAAAAGAAGACATTCCATAGGATCAGCTACATTCCTCAAAACATACAACAGTCACCAAGGGAGAGAAGGTAATTCCAAAGACAACAATCTCCAAACGGTGAACATGAATTGATATCAAATTATGACGATCAACCATGACACTCGAAGAATAAAAGTATTTCTTCGAGCGATTCATAACAAATAGCAAAAGAAACTAACCTAGTTGAAAGTAATATCAACTTGGCTCAATTCAAAAATCAGTCAAGCGAAGCACACACCAAGCCAACCGGGAAGGGTTACTAGAACCTAAAACAACTGAAAGAAAAGGATAGAGACATAAATAACATCATTCACCTATACACAATGCACTCGCAGTACTCAATCACCAATTCACAAATACCCAACATAAACCAGAACTACAGATCTCGAAACGAAACAAGAATAAGAACAAAATAGGAACTATAAAGTTGAGTCCAACAACAATGTTTGATAAAACATTCAAATCGTGAGACCAACACAAGGAACTAGGGGGTGTTCATTACAGGACCCCCACCTCTTTTTTTTTATTAGACTTAAGAACAAAGTTCACCCAACCGATATTTATTAAAACCCAGAAAACAATATAAAGGCTTCAACCAGCGCAATCATTTCTAACGCCAAAAAAAAAGAACACAAACGAGCAAGGGAAGTGGAAGCCAAACAACATACCATCACACGAGACATA
This sequence comes from Taxus chinensis, assembly GCA_019776745.2. Lineage (NCBI taxonomy): Eukaryota > Viridiplantae > Streptophyta > Pinopsida > Cupressales > Taxaceae > Taxus > Taxus chinensis. The sequence goes on along the minus strand of CM034152.1, from coordinate 80,098,845 downwards.
TATATGAAGAGTAGAGTTATTTAATGAATCAGTTAAATAACAACATAAGAATCAATGGTATAGAGAATATCGTGCCTGATTAAGCTCCCGTAGTCGATAACAAGATGGACGGGGCCTGCAATAGCAACCCAACTAGCGCAACTTATCTTCCTCAGCCTGCTGAAGGTCCAAACTCTGTTAACGGCCATGCGCTTGTCCTTGTCGGTGAACAAACTGGGTGCCACATCTATTACATACAATAGGGGATGAACCATACTGGTAACCATTACCATGAGCTATACTCTCTGAAAGAGGCCCTTGCCAAGTGCAGCCACTCTTGTGATACAGGAAATGAACTGTCACAAGGCCTATAGCATCAGCCAGTACCGGATTTACCTCTTGCAATGCCTTCGAATTTGTATCAGTAACAAAATACTCGTCATAAGGGCAGGCCCTAGTAGTACTCAGCACATAAGTTAGGCAAGGCTTGCAGTAAGGATGTGTGCATTGGGTTTGCACAGCCTCATTAGGGTAAACACGCTGCCTACCAACTAGACAGAAATATTCTCCAGGGAGTGATTGTATATTTATGATACTCTCGTTGTCAAAACCCATGACCTCCTTGAGAAAGCAAACCAAATGTATTTTCACCTGTGAAGAAGCTGCCACAAAATATCAAGTGTGTTGCTTGTGCAGCAAAACATTTCAGTTGTAGCTTGCAAGGTACGACAACACCAATAGAGACCTTTATGCCTGCCAACTTGGTGACTCGTTGAAGCAGCTCATATGATTGCAAAGAAAATTATGTTTCATGAATATTCTGATATGAAACAGATCCACCTCTATGAGATCCTCTTCCATGAGTTACATCGTAGAACAAGAAAGGTCTCAGTAGAGAATCTCTGTAATAAATTTCATCGGGTCTCCTGGTAATACTCTCATTGTCACTTAATCGATTTTGAAGAAGCAACCTCTGTACATGCTCTGGATCTGAAAGATATCCTACTACCTTCATCTCCCAATACATTTTCTCTAACATGCGTAGATCTCCTATGCCTGTGGGTGTGATCTGTCACCTAGGACCGGCTCTCAAAAAAAATTAATCCCTCCTTTTTCTTTTACAATACGTCTTGAAACCTCATTTAAAAACCTCTGCAACTTGACCATCTTCTAGTGTTGAGGATTTTCTGAGGTGAATAAGGTTTTTCACCAAATCAGGATTGAATGGCTTCTCATTCAATGCGTAACGAATGTATTTCCTTAAGATCTCTTCCATATTAAAACCAGTCTTTCGCAGAAGCCACTTCAGTGCCTCGTCCAAATTTACATTTGAAGATCAGATCTGAGAGGGCAGGCAGTAGGAAGCATTAGAATTAGTATCAGTGTTAGCATTGGGGAAAACACAATTACAGCTATTACTGCCACTGCCATTGTTGGGTGGAGAAGGAGAAGACAACAGCATCGGATGATTGGAAATCATAGTTTGAGAAAAGCTCTAAAGCCACATATTTGGAAAGATCGGCATTGATAATTTGAGAAAAGCTGTATATTTAGAGGCGGGGAAGGATAGGTGGCCCAGAAATCACTTCTTCAATTCTGCATAAAAGATTCAAAACCATATCCTCTAGATTGCCATTTGCATGCTCGACCCGCATTTCCCTCTAAAATCTCATTTTAGGAAGCTTGAAATACAAGTTGAAAACTCTTACCTCGCAAGAAAGAATGAACCCTAGAGTTAAGAGTGCAGTTGCAGTGCCATGAGTTCGTTAATACAAAGGCTTCTTCTCTCCGCATAGGTAATCATAGCTACCAGTTACCACCAAACATGCATCTCGCTCTCTGTCTGTCCAAATCAAATCCCTTTTTCCACCCAAACGCGTCAGGAGACAACAAATAAAAGCCACATCCACCTTAGTGTTAACAGGCCCTCATCCACGGGCAGAGCAGAAGAAACATGCACACGAGGAAGAAAGATTTGGTCTCACGTTGCACAGGAAGGGGGAAGAAAACACAGCAAAGCAAGAGACAGAATAGAACACGCATTCTCCAGGACAGAGTAAGGCACACAGGCCACGGAAGTCAACAGAAGATTTGCAAATGAAAAATTTAATAAAAGGGAGATGTGCCCAACACTCCACCTACTCCCATTGTCTCACGCCAAAGTAGAAAAACGTGACAGTCATAATTGATGGCAGGTTGGGTGGTTGGGAGGAGGCCAAGGTGGAAGTGGAGGGCAGGTGGCAAGAATGGGAGCTGAGGCCCAACGGGGCATTACATTCTCCTCCCCTTAAGAAAGCATCGTCCTTGATGGGACATAACACAGAGGGAAAGAAATGACACGTAACCAAAAACATGTAAGGGAGAATTTTACACCCTATGGTTTAAAATTTTAGTTGATTAAAGCACGGTTATAGGGTAGCCTTAGGAACATTTGGTAGAAATTTTAACTTTCAAAGTTCTGTGAAGATTGGCAGTTCCCTCTTATTTATTATTTCACTAGTTTGTTTCCATTAGCATTATTCTTAGTTTAATTGTTTTTAAAATTTCATCATTGAAGAGTTTTGGTTTGTTCCTTATTGTGGGTGCCCAACATGAACTGCTAACACAACACCCTATCAGGTTCACAAGACCCTACGGATTCACAAGTACACAAGTATATACTTCAAGATTGTATTACACCACAAAAGGTTACACAAATACGGAATAGAATGGCACACTCCACATAACATAGTACTCATCACACATCTATGAATGACATATTAAATACTCAAACAAAAAAGTACTACAATTTCTAGACATTTCCTCAAATCCACAAATGAAAATTTCACATACTCCAAACAAAAGCTACAGGTACATAGTGTCCACACGGGAATCAATGACATATCCATCTGACATGAGTAACACATCCATCAAAATACCACTACCAAACATCACAATAACTCAACATATATCCTGAAACATCAACCATACAGACAAATATCATAAGCCTCCCTCAAACTCTTATGCCTCCCTCAAGTCTCTTATGCCTCCCTCAAATTCTTATGCCTCCCTCAAGTCTCTTATGCCTCCCTCAAACTCTTATGCCTCCCTCAAGTCTCTTATGCCTCCCTCAAACTCTTATGCCTCCCTCAAGGAGGCCGGTTGACCCTATGGTCCAAGACACATAGAGTTCGAACACTCCTAACCCAAGTGACATAATAACGTGTGGTTCAACAACCCGCTAGTTATATGTACTCCTTGGGGCGTACCCCCATACAACGAAGTGGGTCCATAGGTCCAACCAATCCATGGTGCATCTCATGACCCTATTCCACACATCACGACATTAGAACTAGCACAACAATCCAATCAAAGTGCCAAGTGGCAAAGTACAAGCCTTGGGCAAGGCGGTAAGAATTCCAAATTTAAAAGAAGACCCCAAATCAAGCTAAAATAAATGGCCAAATAGCCAAAGTTAGTATCAAAATCCCCATGTTAGTGCCACAAACCAAGGAAATGCCCAAAATTGTAAAGCATTGCAATCAAGAAAAGATGCTGGTCCTTGCAAAATAAGGTAAAAGCTCAATTTACGAATAAAATCAACTTATAATAATGTCACATTACGATAACTGTGTGGCCTTATCTAGCCACCAAAGGGGTACTCAACAAGTTGCTAGCACTCGGAACATCGAGCCTCAGCTCGTAAAATACATATCAATAATACAACTGTCATCACCTCCATCTGAATCATCCCGCCACCACTTCGACAAGGCTAAACATAGTCATAGATACACTAAGGTTGCATACCTACAACCACATAGGGAGAGAGGAAAGAATCACATGTTATCTACTAAACCAAATTTTTGACTCAAGTTATTGACCCATGGTACACCATTCCTCACTCTTAACATACACTTCTACCGATTTCCCTCAGGTTCAGTTAGTGTAAGGTTCACAACATGACATGCAAAAACATCACTAATAATAACAGTGGCACACACATAACAACCATAATGTCTCACGTATGGTATGTATACAGGGTAGATCACAATCATACATCCACTGAGGCGCAATACATCACTTTACCACATTCTACACCCAAAGTGCAATCACAATACGATAGGGTTCATACTCTCATCGTATGACCCTAAATCACGACATGAATCATTACATATTTGCATAACTCAGATATACGATGAACATAATAACATCACAACATAACATCCATTGCTACATAACAAGGTGGGTACACACATTTCTTCAAAACATGGTAAAAACAATCACGATACAACTCATCGCTTTTAACATCAATCTAGTCATACAACACATTGATACACCTACATATCACAATATGTCACAATATTCCAACACTATGTCATCCACATTATAATTCTTTTCACACATCACAAACAGCATTTCACACGTGAACTCTTCATAGAATCCACAAGAAGGAGAGAGAATACTCCCATCCCCAAAATATCAACATGATCACAAACACGCACAAACTGACATACACATCGCGTTCGTTCACAATATCACAATTACGACAATAATCACATCACGTTTAAAGCACATTACTCTTCCAATATCTACCACCATCATGCAACATCATCATCATCATCATGCAGTATCATCATGTAACACCACCACCACCATGTAACATCACCATACAACACCAATCTAGCCCGATAGGTTTGAGAGCATGAACCTACGCTCTGATACCAAAATATAACGACCCAAAAGAACCAGGACAAGGACAACAAAAAATGTAACGCACCAAAAATCACACACCCAAACAACACAGTAAAAGACAGGATTTTTTTTTTGACTTGCTTGAAGATAATACGACACTACACAAGTTCTCTAGGAAATACAACCAACTAAAGACATGCTTTCCACAACACGGACCCACACTGGTTACAGATAAACATGAGGCACACACTAAGGACACACTGGTTCATCTAAAGTATGCAATTTTACAAACAAGGTCTTCCCACAGAAGGTTTCTTTAAAATCATGTTTTAGCTGTAAGTGCTTTTACATTCTTTACTTTTCCCAGAGGAATCATGATAGGAGAATCTGAAGTTCATGTCTCCTTTGAAGAATTTTTCCCTACCTTGTTAAGGTTAATATACAGTGTAAACCAATTATTGGATGGTAAGAGGTTGCTTCATTTACTTGATTAACTTATTCATTGGTTAGGAGGCAGTTAGTTTCTCAAGGCTCTTAACTTCATCAAACTGTTTTCAGCGTTGTGCTTTTAAACATGTATGTTTTATCTTTTCAAGAGGTCAATTTTATTTTATTTTCTTTTATTCCAGTACATGACTGCCTAAATCTTGGATTCATCATTAAGATATTTATTAGTTGTTAATAAGGTTTCATTGGGGTCAAGAGTCTAACCAGAAATATTAAAGGTTTCACTTGGGCTTCACTTGAAGAGATAGACATAAGTATACTGTTTACACTTTCAACGGGTAAGATAGATCGAAGAGTTTCTTAATCAAGTTCCTTCTATTTATTATAATTTTATTATCTTCCAAGATTTAATCATTGATTTCACCTTAAGACCGTTCTAAGGACTCACCACAATAAGAGATTGTTGATTAGTTTACGTGGGATCACAAGGTATATTTATTTCTCTTGTTTTCTTTTATTTTTGCTAGGTTCAAAACATAGTCCTCTACCAAACGACACATGACCAAAGGTAACCAAAGTGATGTAAGTTGATTCAAGTTTAGATAATTATAATTAGGTTGACAATTCAAGGATAAATCATATTCTGAAAAGTGAAAATTCAACAAAGGATACGCATGTCAAAACAAGTTCATTTAATCTTATTGACAATAATATTTCTCAAATTGACTTTCAAACGATAACAACCTACAAGAGAACAATACAAAATTATAACACAATGCCTTCTAAATAGTCTCCACAATTTCCATACCAATGTTTTAAAGCAAAGGAAAAACATTCGTACAACAGCAGTTCCTAAAAAGGCTGGAATCCACTTTCTACACGTGTTTCCTTTTCTCTCTCTCTTTTTCTTTTCTACTCAGGAAATCCTCCTGCACATTTGTTAGCACATGTCAGTTCGCAAGAACTGAGCACGATAAAAGCTATAACATTAAGATGATATGTTGTTATCTAACTGTTTCAAGGAAGAAGAAAACACCGTTGATTATGAAAAATAATCTAAGAGTCTAAACAAGAGCAATTAAAGAGTTGTCCAATAACATAAAATGTCTGAATAAAAGGGGACGACACTAACTCTATTTAATTATCATTTTCTCATAGGAGCAGTTAATAAACATCATAGTGAATTTCACTCATATCACAATAATGACCGTCATTTTAACAAGATAACATTTCGAAACAAAAAACAATTACAAGAAGAGAATTAATTTCAAACGTGATCTGTCCCTATTTGTTTAAGTTAGTTCACCAAGCCAAGGATTCACTATGCCACAGGAAGATCCCAAACAATCAATCGACATGAGAATGTCTAAACCAACATGACTTATTAATATTAAGATGATGTGCCTATAACAGTTAATTTTATGTCAGTACCGAATAAATAAATTGGAAGGAAAAGGGATGAAATGCTCAAATGACCTCGTATGGGTCACATCCTATCCTAACAATCCTTCTATTAAACTTTCTTCTAATCAAGAGAATGTCTTAAGAAACAGGACAAACTTGGCAAGACCAAACATAACCATCATGAATCTTACAGGAGGGTTACTCAATCATTCACAAGAACACAACACAGGATACATAGCTTCCAAAGGATCTGTCGTCAACAACAAGTTGACTTAAACCTTTCTGGTCAATACATACCCATTCTACTACAATGACAGCAAGGAGGTCGTATCACAACGATCATCACAAAAACCAGTCAACCAATGAGTTTCCAAACACACCAACCTCTAAGTCACAGGAGAATGAAATTTAAGCATCTTTACGGAGCAAAACGTAGAGTAATTTCTTACGCATAAAACCAACATCCCAATTTTAAGATTTGAAAACTTCCTCACTAATGATCAAGTAGATCTCGTATCCTCCAACATGTGTGAAACAAAATCAAGGTAAGAAAAGAGTATTTCCTCTGACATTTTAAGCTATCCAAAAGAAATGTGAGTATCGTCAAAAGAAGACATTCCATAGGATCAGCTACATTCCTCAAAACATACAACAGTCACCAAGGGAGAGAAGGTGATTCCAAAGACAACAATCTCCAAACGGTGAACATGAATTGATATCAAATTATGACGATCAACCATGACACTCGAAGAATAAAAGTATTTCTTCGAGTGATTCATAACAAATAACAAAAGCAACTAACCTAGTTGAAAGTAATATCAACTTGGCTCAATTCAAAAATCAGTCAAGCTAAGCACACACCAAGCCAACCGGGAAGGGTTACTAGAACCTAAAACAACTGAAAGAAAAGGATAGAGACAGGAATAACATCATTCACCTATACACAATGCACTCACAGTACTCAATCACCAATTCGCAAATACCCAACATAAACCAGAACTACAGATCTCGAAACGAAACAAGAATAAGAACAAAACAGGAACTATAAAGTTGAGTCCAATAAAAATGTTTGGTAAAACATTCAAATCGTGAGACCAACACAACAGGAACTAGGGGGTGTTCATTACAGGACCCCCACCTCTTTTGTTTTATTAGTCTTAAGAACAAAGTTCACCCAACTGATATTTATTAAAACCCAGAAAACAATATAAAGGCTTCAACCAGCGCAATCATTTCTAACACCAAAAAAAAATGAACACAAACGAGCAAGGGAAGTGGAAACCAAACAGCATACCATCACACGAGACATATATATGAAGAGTAGAGTTATTTAATGAATCAGTTAAATAACAGCATAAGAATCAATGGTATAGAGAATATCGTGCCTGATTAAGCTCCCGCAGTCGATAACAAGATGGACGGGGCTTGCAATAGCAACCCAACCAGCGCAACTTCTCTTCCTCAGCCTGCTGAAGGTCCAAACTCTGTTAACGGCCATGCTCTTGTCCTTGTCGGTGAACAAACTGGGTGCCACATCTATTACATACAACAGGGGATGAACCATATTGGTAACCATTACCATGAGCTATACTCTCTGAAAGAGGCCCATTGCCAAGTGCAGCCGCTCTTGTGGTACAGGCAATGAACTGTCACACGGCCTATAGCATCAGCCAGAGTACCGGATTTGCCTCTTGCAATGCCTTCGAATCTTGTATCAGTAACCAAATACTCGTCATAAGGGTAGGCCCTAGTAGTACTTAGCACATAAGTTAGGCAGGCATGCAGTAAGGATGTGTGCATTGGGTTTGCACAGCCTCATTAGGGTAAACACGCTGCCTACCAACTGGACAGAAATATTCTCCAGGGAGTGATTGTATATTTATGATACTCTCGTTGTCAAAACCCATGACCTCCCCAAGAAAGCAAACCAAATGTATTTTCACCTGTGAAGAAGCTGCCACAAAATATCAAGTGTGTTGCTTGTGCAGCAAAACATTTCAGTTGTAGCTTGCAAGGTGCGACAAAACCAACAGAGACCTTTATGCCTGCCAACTTGGTGACTCGTTGAAGCAGCTCATATGATTGCAAAGCAAATTATGTTTCATGAATATTCTGATATGAAACAGATCCACCTCTATGAGATCCTCTTCCATGAGTTACATCGTAGAACAAGCAAGGTCTCAGTAGAGAATCTCTGTAATAAATTTCATCGGGTCTCCTGGTAATACTCTCATTGTCACTTAATCGATTTTGAAGAAGCAACCTCTGTACATGCTCTGGATCTGAAAGATATCCTGCTACCTTCATCTCCCAAGACATTTTCTCCAACATGCGTAGATCTCCTATGCCTATGGGTGTGATCTGTCACGTAGGACCAGCTCTCAAAAAAAATTCATCCCTCCTTTTTCTTTTACAATACGTCTTGAAACCTCATTTAAAAACCTCTGCAACTTGACCATCTTCTAGTGTTGAGGATTTTCTGAGGTGAATAAGGTTTGCCACCAAATCAGGGTTGAATGGCTTCTCATTCAAAGCGTAACGAATGTATTTGCTTAAGATCTCTTCCATATTAAAAACCAGTCTTTCACATAAGCCGCTTCAGTGCCTCGTCCAAATTTACATTTGAAAATCAGATCTGAGAGGGCAGGCAGTAGGAAGCATTAGAATCAGTATCAGTGTTAGCATTGGGGAAAAACACAATTACAGCTGTTACTGCCACTGCCATTGTTGGGTGGAGAAGGAGAAGACAGCAGCATCGGATGATTGGAAATCATAATTTGAGAAAAGCTCTAAAGCCACATATTTGGAAATATCGGCATTGATAAATTGAGAAAAGCTGTATATTTAGAGGCGGGGAAGGATAGGCGGCCCAGAAATCACTTCTTCAATTCCGCATAAAAGATTCAAAACCATATCCTCTAGATTGCCATTTGCATGCTCGACCTGCGCATTTCCCTCTAAAATATCATTTTAGGAAGCTTGAAATACAAGTTGAAAACTCTTACCTCGCAAGAAAGAATGAACCCTAGAGTTAAGAGTGCAGTTTGCAGTGCCATCAGTTCATTAATACAAAGGCTTCTTCTCTCCACATAGGTAATCATAGCTACCAGTTACCACCAAACATGCATCTCACTCTCAGTCTGTCCAAATCGAATCCCTTTTTCCACCCAAACGCCCTCAAGAGACAACAAATAAAAGCCACATCCACCTTAGTGTTAACAGGCCCTCATCCATGAGGTAGAGCAGAAGAAACATGCACGTGAGGAAGAAAGATTTGGTCTCACGTTGCACAGGGAAGGGGGAAGAAAACACAGCAAAGCAAGAGACACAACATAACACGCATTCTCCAGGATAGAGTAAGGCACACAGGCCACGGAAGTCAACAGAAGATTTGTAAATCAAAAATTTTAATAAAAGGGAGATGCGCCGAACACTCCACCGACTCCCACTGTCTCACGCCAAAGTAGAAAAACGTGACCGTCATAATTGATGGCAGGTTGGGTGGTTGGGAGGAGGCCAAGGTGGAAGTGGAGGGCAGGTGGCAGGAATGGGAGCTGAGGCCCAATGGGGCATTACAATCTTGAATGAAGAAATTCATAGAAAAAGTATACATGAAATATCATCTGGAAATGCTTTGAATGTAGAAAGTAGGGGCAGGTAGAAGGAGAGATCCAAGAGTAAGAGTAATGGGAAATCAAAGTCAAGGGATAGCAGATCTAAATCCAGAAGTAAGGGAATTACTTGTTGGAAATTTAGAAAGAAAGGACATGCAAAGCAAGATTGTTGGTCAAAGAATAAAGAGAACCAATAACCAGACAAAGGTAAAGAGGAAAATCTTGCTGCATTAGAGGTAATGCAAGATGCTCTTATGCTTTCGTTAGATAGTAGAATTGAATCATGTGTTTTAGATTCAGGAGCTTCTTTCCATGCAACCCCTAATAAGGGTTATTTCAGAAATTATGTCCAGGGCAATTTTGGGCATGTCTATTTGGGTGATGATGAACCTTGTAGTATTACTGGTAAAGGGGAAGTTCATCTAAAATTGCAAAATGGAAATACATGGGTATTGAAAGATGTGAGGCATGTGTCAAGCCTCAGGAGGAATCTTATTTCTACAGGGAAACTAGGCGAATCTGGTTGCATGGTTACTTTTATAAGAGACTCTTGGAAAGTCAACAAGGGTGATTTTGTTGTGGAAAGAGGTAAGAAGGTAGGAACGTTATATTTATCTACCTGTATTACTGATTCCTTTTCTGCATTATCTACTTCAGATTCAAATGCATGCATGTGGCATAATTGGTTATGTCATATGAGTCAAAAAGGAATGTAGATCTTAAAGGCTAAGGGTAAGTTATCAGATTTGAAATATTTAGATCTTGATTTCTGTGAGCATTGTATCTTTGGAAAGAAAAAGAGAGTGATATTTATCAAAGTTGGAGAAACTAAGGAGTAGAAATTAGAGCTTGTACACTCAGATGTGTGGGGACCAAATTAGGTAGCTTCTCATGGTGGATCCCAGTATTATGTTACTTTCATTGATGATGCTACAAGAAAGGTATGGGTTTATTGTATTAAACGTGAATCTAATGTTTTTGAAACTTATAAAAGATGGAAAGCCCTTGTTGAGAATGAATCAAATTCTAAGTTAAAGTGCCTTAGATCTGATAATGGTGGTGAATACTGTAGTAAGGCTTTCAATGATTATTGTTCAGTGAATGGGATATGTAGAGAAAGAACAGTTCCAAGAACACCAGAGGAGAATGGTGTTGCAGAGAGAATGAACAGGACAATCATGGAATGTGCTAGAAGTATGAGGATACATTCTGGATTGCCCTTACAGTTTTGGACAGAATCAGTTGATACAACAGTTTATTTGATTAGCCGTGGCCCTTCAAGTTCACTACATGGAGGAATACCAGATGAAGCATGGACTAGAAAAGAGGTAGATCTTTCTTTTCTTAAAGTTTTTGGTTCAGAATCTTTTGTGCATGTTGATATAGAAAATAGAAAAAAGTTGGATGTAAAATCTAAGAGGTGCACTTTCATTGGTTATGGATATGGTGATTTCATTTTTTGTTTTTGGGATTTAGAGATTTCTAAAATTGTTAGGAGTCGTGATGTTGAATGGAATGAAAAGAGAATGTACAGGGATCAAATTTTGGTACCCAAGGATGAGAAAATTGAGAAGTTTATTGATGAAAATGAACTCTCAAGTTTTAAAGAAACACCTTCAGAAATACACAGTAACCGTGGTCGATTAGGCCTTGACCGGCATCAGTAAGATGAACTGCCGATGGTTACAGAGGATCAAAACTGGCGTCAATTAGCCGAACCAACGTTGGTTAGCCAATAACCGACATCGGTCACTGTTAGAAGTTGATACTAATGTCCAGGAGGTCCAGATTGAGCCTCCGATACCCCAAACTCCTGTGAGAAGGTCACAACGGGTAAGTAAACTTCCAGAAATATTTTCACCTTCTCTATTTTATCTATTATTGACTGATAGTGGTGAACCAGAAAGCTTTGAAGAAGCAATGTAGGATAAAACTCACATTCAGTGGGAGCATGGTATGGATGAGGAGATGAACTCTTTGGAACAGAACCAAACTTGGGATTTGGTTAAATTGCGAGCAAGAAAGAGAACATTGCAGAACAAGTGGGTTTACAGAATTAAGGAAGAAAAGGGTGGACAGAAAAGGTACAAGGCAAGGCTTGTAATAAAGGGATTTACACAAAAGGCGGGTATTAACTTTGGTGAAATATTTTCTCCTGTTGTTAAGATGACTTCTATTCGTACTGTATTGAGTTTAATTGCAGTAGAAGATTTACATTTAGAGCAACTAGATGTGAAGATGACTTTCCTTCATGGTGATTTGGATGAAGAGATTTACATGCAGTAGCCGCTTGGGTATGAAGTCAAGGGTAAGGAGAAATTAGTGTGAAGGTTGAAAAAGAGCTTATATGGGCTCAAGAAAGCTCCAAGGCAATGGTACATGAGGTTTGATAGTTTTATGCATAAGCATGGTTACTTGAGATGTGAATCTGACCATTGTGTTTATTTCAAGAAGCTTGAAAATGGGAGCTATATTATTTTGTTACTGTATGTGGATGATATGCTTATTACAGGATCTAGTATGCAGGACACTGGTGAGTTTAAGAGAAAGCTAGCTCACACATTTTCAATGAAGGATTTGGGAGATGCAAAAAAAATTCTTGGCATGCAAATACATAGAGATAAGAAAAACAAGAAATTGTATTTTTCTCAGGAGGATTATATCTACAAGGTGTTATAAAGGTTCAACATGCAGAATGCAAAACCTTTTAGCACACCTATGGTTAAACACTTCAAATTGAGTAAAGATCAGTGTCCTTCATCATAGGAGGAGGTGAAATACATGACATGAGTGCCATATTCTTCAGCAGTTGGAAGTTTCATGTATGCTATGGTTTGTACAAGACCAGACATTGCACAGGTAGTGGGAGTTGTGAGTAGATATATGGCTAATCTAGGTAAAGCACATTGGAAAGCAATTCAATGATTACTCAGGTATTTGAAATGGACATCTAGCATGTAGTTATGCTATGGAGGTTCAGATATTTCATTACGTGGCTATGTTGATTTAGATATGGTTGGAGATCTGGATGGTAGGAGGAGCACTATTGGATATATTTTCACAGTAGGTGGAGTGACAGTTAGCTGAATTTAGAGATTGCAAAAGGTTGTGGCTTTGTCTATATAGAGGCAGAGTATGTTGCAGCTACAGAGGCTAGCAATGAGATGATATGGATGAGTAGGTTCATGGAAGAGTTGGGAAAGGAGCAAGGTAATTGTAAACTGTTTAGTGACAGTCAGAGTGTAATTTATTTGGAAAATAACTTAACATTTCATTTGAGAATGAAACACATTCAGTTGAGATATCACTCCATATGACAGGTATTGGAGGATGGACAGTGGAATCTATAAAAGATTCATATGAGTAAGAACCCTGCCGATATGCTAACGAATCCATTAGCAAAGGAGAAATTGGAGCTACACTCCACTTCTGTTGGTCTTCGATTTGAAACTTTAAGAGGAAGAAACAAAGCCAATAAAGGATCCAAGAATGATGCTGTACATGTATGGTGGAGTAATTAAACTCCAAGTGGGAGATTGTTGAGTTGTGAAGCTTAATTACTTCTTTTTAGCATGTAATTGGAATTTGCTGGAAAATACAGTAACCGACGTCGGTTACCTGTGTGAGAAAGTTTTAATTAACTCTCGGGAATTAAATCTATTTTTAGCATTAAAGTAGATTTATTGGATGTAATTGCATGGCTAAGAGCCCTAAGTTTATAAATGACTATATAAGGATAAAAGCTAAGGTTTAGAAGTAATGGATGTATCATAATTACAAGATAATTATGTGAGAGAGAATTCTTGGTGAAGAATCAAAAAGCTTGAAGGAAGAAAGTACTGAAATGTTCTGAGAAGTGTAGAGGATTGTAAATCTTCATTGTATATCTTGTCAAAGCTTTGGATAATAGATTGGCTTGTTTCTTGGTGGATGTAGCCCACACTGGGTGAACCACATTAAAGATGGTGTTGATTTATGTCTCTTGTTTTGTATAATTCTTCTGGTAGAATACCCACTTTTATTTGCATGTATGCTTAATCTGATATATTGTCTATACAACCGGTGTGCTAACCCCAACAAAATACATATAAAAGAATTTGATTTCTCAATAGCATCTCCATATTTCTATTGATAGCATTGGTTAAAATTTCATATACTTTACAAAATTAAAGCCCGAATTTAAACATGTGACCGCATACATCAAGATAAGAATACAAGCTGGTTTGTTTATTTCTTACCCCTATAAAAACATATTGAAAGATAAATCGTGAAACAATAGAGGAGACCATGGTTGTACCAACACAAGTAAACCATTATTTGATTATCGTCTAAGACATATCGGACATGAAATAAGTTTAAAATCCCATAGATAGGAACATAATATGCGAAGCTCACAATATATTTGGTTGAAATTTTAGCATGATAAAGGTGGAAGTGCACGCGGAAGCTATAATATTTGGAGGATTCATTCAAAAATAATTCCCTTTCATTCTGTTGTATATTTGTAAATGTTGTTATTTATAATGCAATAACCAGTCTGCATTCTAAATTGTGCTCCTTCCATTATCCCATTTCCCCACCTTAATCATGTATCACTTAAAAACAAATGGAGGGCACAAATATAAATTACATAAACATAGAATGTTTCATTCACAATATTTCCTAAATTACCATATTATATCAAATCAAATATCATATAGCTTCTCCTAAATTTTTCTACTAGCATTTACCATGCATCAATGTTCATGGGCATCAATCTATCTTTATGCAGTTCGTAGATTATTCCAATACCATAAGGAATTTAATCAATTTTCAAATACAAAACTTTTTTGCATCATTCTGTTGATACATCACAGAGAATTGAAAGTACTAAAATGATGAATTGTGATCCATTGATGTGATTATCCTCAATATAATACTTGTAATAGAAAAAAGTAAAAAAATATTGCAGCCTTGAATCATGAAAAAAATTATTGCAGCTTTGAATCATGAGCATGAAATCAAAAATAATTTTTTATCTTTCCACTCTTCTTGTGTAGAACTCCGCCAACAACTACAATTTTAAACGAAGATAAGTAAATGAATTGCACTTTATTAGGAAGTAAATACATTAATGAGTTGCCATATGAGTTAGTCTTTGCCTTAATTATGCACAGACTTGTCAAAAGGCGTTTTAAAGACTACACGTGAATCATCAATCCCAGAAATCATGGAAAGATATCTATAGAATAAATACTTGAGAAATATTCATCATACATTTATTAATAATAAAGCAACTCATATTTATTTTTAAAAATTATGTATCATAATAAAAAAATATAATTTTATAATTATATACATTTTAATAATTACAGGTAAGAGATTTTATAATTATTCTTTAAAAATAATAATAATTATTCATTCTAATTATACATTTATAATTTGGGAATTTTTTTGTTTGTTATAGATAGTCGTGAAATTTATTTTTTAAAGATATGTCATTGAGTGGTGGGTATGATTTATAATTTGTTGGTATAATATTGTATTTCTACATTATTTTATGTGGCAATTTTACAATTTCCTATTTTAAATTGGTTTTTATAATATATTATGAGAAATATATATTTTTGGTTATGTTATTTTTTCACAATATTATAAATTGATGAGAGTTTTTTAAATATAATTATTTTTAGCAATGTGACATGTTCTCATTATTATATTTTCACACACACACACACACACACACACACACACACACATGTAATGAGTAATTTCCATATAATATAAAATAACATTTTAATACTTTAATGACTTATTTATATTTTTAATATATGCTATATGTCGTATTTCAATTATATTATTATTTTGCTTTTATTTTTATTTTTTAAAATATGTACAAATTTGTAAATTTTAGATAATATATCATGTGCGATTTCAATAGTAATGTAATTTTATATTAGTTTGTTAGAAACATATCATAAGATTAAATGTAGAGTATTATTTTATGATATTTTGTACAAAAATTGTGTTATTAAAAATTGTAGATTTTCCATAAGGACGGACTAAATATGTGGGTTCTCTACAAATTTTTATCAATATATTTAAATTTTGGAATATGCATAATAGTTAGAAATGAATAAAAGTAAATTTCATAGAGATGCCACACATATTCTACAATTCTCTCAAATTGTATACATTTTGTGGAATAATTGTGGTACAAATATCTTTTTTGTTGTAGTGACACCTCACACCAATACCTCCCCTTCATCAAATTTTAGGTACATGCATAACAAGCCAAAAAGGGAAAGATGACTCCCCCAGATAACAAATAAATATGCGTTATATGGGTCCCAAAAATTAAAGGCATGATGAGGTACCCATGTACAAACTGCAATATTTATATAAGAAGAAGAGGAGAAGAGGAGTAGATATCCCAAAAAATATTAATGGCTGTAGAGGATCTCACCCCAAGAAGAAATCGCAAGTGAAAACACTTTGCTTCAGTTAAGGATTATAAAGATGTCTTCAATCCGATCCAATGTATAACAATATTGCTAATCAATGATGTTTTCACAGATCAACTCATGAATGAAGTGCATGTGAATCTCAATGTGCTTGGTTCACTGATGCTGAACTAGATTTTGGTAAATCAATATAGTTATCATGTTGTCATAATAGATGATGGTAGGCCACTGAAAATGAATACCAAACTCTATTAGAATCACCTATAACCAAACATATTCCATGTTAACATTGACTTCTCCCCCATATTCTATCTCTCTAGAAGTTATCACAATCGCATTCTACTTCTTTCTCGACCAATTAACATGACTATAACCAAGAGAAACATTGTAGTAGGAGGTATACTTTTAATGATCGAGATCAATGGCCCAATCAATATCCATGAATCCAACTAAATTAATATCTATTCCTCTTAAGTCGTGTATGGCGAATCTGGCAATGAACATGAGGAGGAACTATTGCCTCCACTAGTAGGTGGAGATTACTCTTACAAACTTATTCTAACTAAAAGCATATAATAAACATATGGTACATGGGTAGTTATATCAAAAAAATGAGTTATGAGGGTGCTAGTTTGGGTTCAACAGGACAAGGTGTTTGATAGGAATAATAGGTACAAACTATATGCTCTATAAATACGATAGGAATCTAGTTTAGGAAAAAGGGCCCACTTCATACAGAAGTAGTAGTCCGATTCATTTTTTTTTCAGCTTCATTAAATCCTTTCAATACATTACAGGCTAAATATTTAAGTGGTAGAGGAGATGGATACGAAGTTGGGGTTACTGATGGTTGTGATGGTAGAGGTATTAGTAGTGGCTAAGAAGTTCCACAACATTAGAGTATTCAAAATAGGTCAATAGAGATAGGTACTATAACACAATTAGGCCATGATAAGAGGCAAATAAAAATGATAAATATAAGTAATATTCTCTCTGGTATCTTCACATCAAAGGAATTATTTGCAACAGGAAGCGGTACCCCTTCTATTGGTGTTGGGTCCCAATATTATTTCATCCTTTAATTTTCTTAGTAACACATTTGGACTTTTTCTTTATTCATTGTATTCTTTAGGAAGCACATATGAATTTTCAGAGAGTTGTGCATAAGATTTATGAAAGAAAAGAAGAAAGGAAGGGCACATGAATATTGGAGAGAAGCCACATGAAAAGTTTGGGAAATTGAGGGAAATTTTATGTAATGCCCACTTCCCTACGACACTTAGTTGATTATCATTTTGAGTTATGCAGACTTTGGATATGGACATGACTTATACTTATGTTGATTAGCATGATGTTTTGTGACTAGATACATTTGGATTATGATTGGATTTTGTTTCAGTATGATCTACACTGACTTATGGATAGACTATTGGATACCGATATTATTTTTATATGGATATATTGCATGTGTTCTAACATTGGATTTCTTCGCCATGATGAGTAGAATGTAGTTGTTGAATTTACATTACTATAATTTTGGATAATGATGAAATGCATGATTAAGTTGTGATTTAGACCTAGAAATAATGATTGATTGAATTACGTATAGATGTTAATAAATTTCATGCATATGGTTATTTTGGACATTTTGACATGGCCGCAAGGCCGAAGGAGGTATTTTGTATTTTGCAGGAAACACAACATGATCACAACCATGAGGGGGATTGGGAACCAAACACAACAGGATGTCGGGTGGTTACAACAATTGGTCGTCAAGGCAACTAGTAAATTGTATTGTGTTACCTTTGTTCTTTTATGTGTTGAGAAAATTTCCATGAGGGGGAAATTTTCTAATGTGACCAAGGGGGTAAGAATTTTATTTACTTGTTTTAACTTACTTTAGTAGGTGATTTTATTGTGATATCTTTTTAAAAATTACTTTTGCTAAGTATGTTTAGAATTAATTTAACACCTTGTTTTAAATTTTAAGTTTTGGAGGGAAGTCTTGTGGATGTAATTAATTTTGATGGTTGGCTCCTTGAGCCTTGTGTTTCCTCATGTATTGAATGCTTGGTTTTGAGTGTCGACCACTCCAAATCCCTTGAATCTCGAATTTGAGATTTAGGACAATTTTGGGGGACTTGTGGGACAAGTTGAACTTGTCCCACACTTCCCAAAACCCCTTACCAACCATATCTATGGGTTGGGAATCCAAAAAAGGGATTATTTATTGTTTTGGGAAGGGAAATATGACTTTGGAGTGCACTTGTTTTCCTTTTGCTTTTAATTGTGCCTTAGGACACATGGGAAGGGATGGATGTGGAAAAGAGTTGTCATTCAACCCAACCACCCATTTATGGTGTTTTGGGAGTTGAGTTGACTAAAGGGAGGTGGTCTTGAGGATGTGTGATGTGGCATCCTACAAGGAGCCACATCACCCTCACTCTTTCCTTTTTGCCTATTTATAGAAACTTCCTCTCATGTTGAGGGGGTTGGAGTTTTGTTTTTGTTTTGTTGAAGAGTTCTTTTTTTGTTATTTTGGGGAGAGAAAAGAATTGGGAGAAAGAGAAAAAGAAGGAGCTTGGACTTGCATGCTTGGGATTGTTTTGGAGGGAGCTTGGACAAAGTTCTTGGTTTAGGCTTCTCCAATGGAGAGGTAGGAAACCTTCTCCCTTTTTGCTTTCCCATTGTTGTTGTTTCTATGCTTAAATTTGTGGAAAATGTATGTTTACTTTTGTGTATTGTGAAAAATGGATAGAATGCTTAATGTGTAGTGTAGGAGAGGTCTATGGGAAAACTCATGAGGGAGGCATAAGAGTAGAATAGGATATTGTGGAGGGAGTTTGAGAGGGATGCCCATCTTGGGTAAGAATGTTCACATTCTTACCTTGTTCTTGAGGGAGCCATAAGAGGAGGGAGGCATAAGAGTATGGGAGGAAAAAGGGGTACTTGAGGGAGGCATAAGAGTCATAGGGGCTTGAGTTTTATTGTGGAGGGTTTTGGATGAGCATCTCATCTCAATTGGGAGGCATAAGGAAAACATTCCCATAGTTCCTTCTCTTGTTGGCTTGGATGAAAGCCTTGTTGTGCAAAGTATTGTGTTATTTGTGTTTCCTTTTTGTTTCCTCTTTTTACCTTGAATGTTGTGAAGAAAATTGTATTGTGGAAGCAAGTGTTGTTGCCTTGAGTTGGAGACCACCCTTCATTGTGTTGTGTTTGGGGCTCGAGGGTCAATAGAGGAGATTTCTTCTCTTCTCCATTGAGTTTTGGTTGGGAGGAGAGTGTTGCCTCTCCCCCTATCTTGGTTGTGATCGAAATACTTGGAATTTGGAGCATGGATGAAGAACACCTTGGAGCTTGTGAGGACTTCTTCCTTTTTCCTTTATATGTATTATTTGATTGTAAAATTTGTATGTGAAAGAAAGTTGTATCATCTTGTTTTCATTCCAAAAAAAAGGACATTGTAATCTATAATTGCCCCAAAAGTCACACGGTTGGATGCAAAATTTTACTTGAAAAGTGTTTACATTATTGTAAATTTGTTCCACATGATGTAGAAAGTATTGTAACAAGATTTTGAAGGAAAGTTGCATTGAAATGATAGTATTTCTTACTCTAAAATTTATTGAAATGTTTTTGAATTCTTTGGTGAAATATTGGAAAGAAATTACAAAAGAATATATATTAAAATTTTTGTTTGGATACTTGAAAGTAATGTGTTGGAAAGATTGGAAAAATAGTGCATCATCCCTTCTTGTGTAGTTGATGGAAGGACTTAAGTTTTAAATGGCTTTTAAAATGCCAAAGAAGCATTTCAAGTTCTAGTCCCCTTTATGTTTTATTCATTCATGAATTTATTGTAAAATCCATTGCAAATAAACAAGAAAATGAAATTGAATCTCTTAGAACACCCCTGCTATATCTATTGAATTGTTTGAAAGGAGATTTTAATACAAAATTCTAAACTTAATAAGATTATAACCACGTTTCATTAATAGGGGAACTAATTTATGAAATATTATCCATGTTTAACAATATGACTACAAACGGATTACTATTATAAGATTTCACTGATAATAACATACTATTATTATTTCCCTTCATATTAATTAGTCAATAAATAATGCCAATGAAATATCTAAACAAACCTACGCATAAACTACCCTTGTCCTTTGCAAAACAAATTGTGCTTCATTAATATTATGATATGTAACAGACCCACCTCTACATGTTGTTCCTCCACGAACAAATCATTTCAGGCTTCTAGTTATAAATAGGATAAAAAAAAATGATGATACGTTTCAGTAAATATGTTTGATAGACAACTTGATACACAAAGTGCTGACTGTCACAGCGAATATTTAAATTGTTGCAATGCTTACAAAGATTTTGGACGTTTTCTTACAGATTAGGACATTGCAAGTGGTCTTAGCTTCACTAATATCAAGCTGCATGGCAGGCCTCGCAACTGCCCAAACAAATGTGAAGTTAGTCTCAAAATCAAGACCAATCAATCGCCCTTAAATCGTGTCTAAGAGAATAACTACTAATATAAAAAAAATGATGATACGTTTCAACAGATATGCCTGGTAGACAACTTGGTACACAAAGCGCTGTCTGTCACAACGAATATTTAAATTGTTGCAATGTTTGCAAAAGTGAGTTTTGTGGTCGTCTATTTAACAGTGTTGCGATAGACAAGCAATAGTTGTTGGTATAAGAGGTCCATAGTTGACAGAATGGCAAAGGACGTCTTGATGCGTGATCTATATGTTATGAAGAAAATCCACCTCTAGGAGTTTCTTCTCCACGAACCCTCACAAGACAGGCCAGGTCTCCGTGTAACTCTCCCACTGTCTCTTGAGCGATTTTGATAGGAACAGCTTGAAGACAGACCCATTTTCTCCTAGGGTGCATTCGATACCGGACTGTAACAACATAGTTGGCAACCTATTTGTTGAAAACGCCCAAGGGGCTGTCACTTTCACACAGCCTGGGTGACTTTACCAATGTCTACACTTGCTGCCTGGTCGGAAACTCCCCTCTCATCTACCACTCTTGCCCACATGGTGAGACAGTTAAGCACAACAGGATGGTAGAAAAGATATGGAGTTTAAAACAAAATCTAAGTGATTATGCTTGATGCGGCCGGATGGAATACGTCATGTACGCAAGATTGGAGGGGAAAGAAAGTCTATAGGGTTTGTCAGGTAGTTGCTGAACCACCCATCGCCCAACCGTGGCATTTAGTAATAATTTGAAATATCATACCTTGCAAGTTATTGAAAATAGGGATCTAGCTAGGTAGTTGAGTATCAAACACTATTCTAGGTAATAGTGGAATGATATGTACTAAAAATTTCATATAATAATTACACTAGACATAAATTGGGTAAGGTGTATGCCTAAACATAGGAAATCATAAAATGCAATGAAATAGATTAGTGCCAAAGTATGCTTATCGTAAAGTGTGACTCCTTCCATTATACATGAGTGTAATGTAGTGTATATATAATATATATATTATAATGTATTAAATTTCGAGATAAACGTAATATAACTGAATAATAAAGTAAAAAAAAAATAAAAAAATAAAAAATTTGAAAAGTGGTTAATGTATTCATGTCAAAATAAATTATATCTTACTCGTGGGATGCCTTTCAGGTATATTGTCAACACGATATTACTAGACATTAGACAATTAACTCATATGACGACCCTGCTTACCTCTGTGGGACGTCGAATGAGATAGATTCAAATATCTCTTACCTAGAAGCAGCATCGTGACCGTGGTGGTTTTCAAGCCTTTTTTCGAACTCACCCGATGTAATTAATAACTCGCCGAGTTGTGTGGAGTAGCTTGGTCTCCAATAAAGCCCACCCGAATTTATTTGACCAGCTCGCTAGGAGTGGTTTGACTTTTATAACCTTGATTGGTGGTACACGTATAAGCTAGACTCATCGAGCCATGTGGAAACAACTCGAAGTAAAAATACCCTTAAAAAAAAAAATTTTCGCACTTTTCGGGACGTTTGTTTGTTTGCGGCATCGTCGTCGTCATTGTTGTGAGCGTAGCGTCATCGTATTTTAGCGGCGTTGCATTTTACATGAAAAGATTATCAAGGTTTTACACAAGATATGTGAAAATAGAAGGCTATACTTGACAAAAAAATAAAAAGAAAGATATAAGAAGTGCATGGGTCAAAAAAGATAGTGCACTAGAAATAGCCAAGCTAATTATATAAATAAAATAGGCGGTTCACATTAAAAGGTCGATTCAATAAAATAAATAACTCCAAGAGGAAGTTAAAGTACACAAAGAAGAAAACTAAGTTTCAAAACTTTCATGTAACCAAATAAAAAATGATATGAATTCATGTGGCATAAAACGCTACCTTACATAATAGTGAGGATCTATTTTGGGAGTCAAAGATAACTATATATATTTTTAGTACTAGGGAAGGTAAATTCCCCAGTAGTATAAATACCTCTCGAGGGAATTGTAATAATGAGGATGATAAAAATGTAACTGGCATGACAGGATTTTGAGAAAAGAAATACTACTATATTTAGGAGCATTTATTCAATGTAGATTGTTGAATATGAGGTAACAATTATGGAATCAATTCTTTATAAGTTTATATGCACATAAATTAGTTGTTATTTCTATGCTTGTTCAATATTATGTTATATTTACTTCAATGAACTTCACTGTTGATATCTGCTAAAAAATATAATAGCTTAGAATCTCTCATGACTTGGGTGAGTGTGATACGTTGGCGTGGGGAGATTATGAAATTTTTTTTTGAGGTCTTAATAGTTAGGTTATAACCTTAAATATAACATCATTTAAACTATCTCATGGTGATTTCAAATATGAGTTATGTAAGATTTGTATTTTCTATGTTTTAAATTTTTATTGATTGGATTTTATTCAAAATCATGAGAACCCCTAATTATTTTTAATTTATTTTCTCTACTTGGATCCTAATACAAATGATAGTGCATAATGGAATTGATCATGAAACAATGAAATCCTTATTCATTAAAAAAATTATTAACACTAGTTGTTAGGTTTCTTTTATGGAAAAATATACGCCTTATTTTATATACCATGATATGCATACTAGTAAAGGTTGCACCTCAACGGAAGAGGACCTACTAGTAAAACAATTGTTTATTGATAAAGGGACACATATGTTTCCTTTCTCACGTTTCTTTTCTCTAATGAAATTCTTCCATAATTAAAAATATCTATTTAATTTATTTGAAATACGATCCTTATAACTAC
This sequence comes from Taxus chinensis, assembly GCA_019776745.2. Lineage (NCBI taxonomy): Eukaryota > Viridiplantae > Streptophyta > Pinopsida > Cupressales > Taxaceae > Taxus > Taxus chinensis. The sequence goes on along the minus strand of CM034152.1, from coordinate 80,074,996 downwards.
CCTGAGTTATGACTCTTTACAAGATTTGAGAATTTATTAGGAACTACAAATCTACAATAATCATCATTAGTTGGTAAGCTTGGTTTATGTAAATATATAATACACAATATACATGTATCCATATTCCAATGGCGGGGATATCGTAATAGAAGTGGCCCATGTAATAATATGATGGTTCGTTTATTGCATTATGCATATACATTTTCTTCACCTGAATACCCTTTCCTACTCTAGAGGTTGATATTATCAAGAAACACAGTTAAATTCCTCTATAGACATACCTTACTACCTACACTTAGATAAGTGTCTTTAGTTCATCCCACATTAGTTTGTAGGTTTGGTGTGTCAAACCATATATATATAAAGTAGATATTAGTTGTCAAAATTGTTTCGTGGAAACAAACAAAACACAATTTGAGATAAAATCAATCTTGATATTGTATGCCTAGGTTTGTGTTAATGGGCCTATCTGGAAGGGGATATAATTAGGTTCATACATAGGGTTATGGTTATATATACATAATTCTATCTAACATAGCCAAATTGTAAATAATTGTGTTATAAAATGTAGATTATTATTGTTATTATTATTAAAGTATATTAAATTTTGTCACAATTGTATAGGATTTTGTTTCGGGTTTAAGTGAATTTTTCTTCTTACTTGGTCTTACCCTCTCCACAATATCTTCACAAACCAAAAATAAGTATTAATTGTCTCTAAATTTATGCGCTCCTACCTCATCTTGGATATGTCATTTCAATACATTTCAGAATTTCTTTTGTGAATCTAAATAGCTCATTCATTAGAAATATCAAGCAAAGGAGGAATAGTATGTTTGTTTTGTAACAACATATAAACTCCAATATACAATGATCTTTAAATACCAATAAGGTGATGTCACAATTGAAATTACAATTATTCTAGTATAATGGTTGATTGAAAGAGAGATGAATATACTTTATACTTAATTTCATTTTGCTAATGTAGCGATTGATTGAAAGTGGGATGAATATACTCTATATGTTAATTTCATTTTGCTGATCATCCTTATGATAACACCATAGGTAAATAGCTTTAATATACTCTTGACCTAATTGAAAAGCTTTTAAATATAATATACGATGTTTAATTTTAACTAGAGGTTTTATGGGACGACTTTTACTACCCGCGCTGAGGCTGGTAACTTTTATTGCTACTCCTGAAACCCCTATTTTCCTTTGATGAATTCTGATATTCCGCCGAGAAATTCAACACAACTTTGGTCATCCATTTTCTTAAGAGTGAAGCCGTGCTCTTCCTCTTCGAACATAACCACCTTAACATCCCTCCCACTGTTCTTTAAAACCTCGCAATACTGCAATTGTTTGTCTTTCAATATATCGCGGCCTGCAATCACAAAAAACATGGGTGGAATAGGAAAGGTAACATCAGTGCCTTCCCGTACGGGATTACAAAAAGGATGATCCCTGTTGCTTCCCAGTGGCAGTGCCAGTCTCCACAAGGTGTCCGACACCTCCACCCTAAACACCCGTGAGAGACCATTTTCTTCTTCCGACCTCGTCCGATCTTCTCCCCCGAAAAAAGGGTACACCAAAATCATACCCTTGATTTCCATTCCCACTCCGGACGCCCACATGCCCACATGATGCGCAATGTTCCCTCCTGCGCTTTCGCCCGTCAAAAATATCTTGGATAAGTCTGCGTGAGAATGTAACCACGGATCGCCCACCGCGCCGCCAGTTTTCATCCCCTGCAGCCACTGCAGCGCCGCGATGGAATCGTGGTAGGCGGCGGGAAGGCGGTGCTCTGGTGTTAACCTGTAATTCACAGAAACGATGATGACGTCCAGTTTGGCCGCCCAAAGCTGGCACATACAGTGGATAATGGGATTTGCTGGGGTAAGGAAGCAAAATCCTCCGCCGTGAAAGTACAAAAGCACAGGCAACAGCCTGGTGTTGGTCTTCGTTTGGGGCGGCAGGTAGAGGCGCGCCCATAGCCCTACTTCCTCGTCAAACACAACGTCTTTGTATGACACATTCTTAACATAATTATTTTCTTCCGAAAGTGTTACAGGCCAAGATGGTTCCGGTTCCCGTATAACAGATCCATCGCTGTAAAGTTTAACAACACCTTCAAAATCCTCCACGAGCTGAGTCTCGCAATTGTGTGCCATTTCTGCACCACTCTTTTCACTTGGCTTTGCAAATTCAGGTCAACAATAAATGCACGGCTCTTGCCGGCCGTTGCATAAAATAATCAAACGTTGCCTTTGGAATATTCGTTTCCGACTAATTTGCCGCGCAACATACAACTGCTAGAGTTACTTCCAATTTGTCACTTAGGCATGAGTGACGAGGATAATGTATTGTTTATATTTTTATACATATTTTAAATATGACGAATATATATATGTACCTATCAGTTATATATAAAATTGATAGCTGATAGGTACCTCAAAACACACATGTATATATGTACTATGTATAACTGATATGTACTTCAAAATTGTATGTATATATATATAAATATATATAATTATAACTGATAGATACCTATATGTATGTATGTATGTAAGTTACCTATTAGTTACATATATACATATCTTTATTGAAAAAGAAAAAATAAATGAAAAAGAAAAATATATAAATGATAGTTTAATAGAAATTAAAAATATGGATGAATTGTTACACAATGGTGAAATAAACTTCAATGAATAAAAATGAAAAATTGACTCCATTACAATTCCGGTTATCATTATAGAAATGCCTCTTGATATAATATACACTAAACAAAGTTGACCTAAAAATTATCCTAGTTTTACCTAAAACTTATTCTATTCTTTTAATTGAGAAAACAAGAAATTTCAAAATTAATTGAAAATCACAATTTTTTTTAAGAATTTATTTCTTTTCTATTATTCGAAATGAGTCAAAACTTCAAAAATATAATTTTTTATGTGTTAGTTTCATAATATAGTATTAACTTTATATTTAAAGAGAATAAATGGTTAAAAACAGTTCCAACAATCCTTTCATATAAGAGCAGAAAAATTAAGCGTATGTTACATAATTCTATGTGAACATTGTCCTTCCTTAAAGTGTAATGCCCCCAACCTACCTTGTCGGTCAGCGTTATCTCCTTGGCGTGGAGGGTGGAGTCATTAAATCTTGGCGTGTTCAACTCTTCTGCTGGTGGCCGCACTTCCTCCTGCATTTATTATTTTTGATTTGCAAATCTTCATTGCTTCTTGTTGACTGCCTGCATAATCCTCCTCTCGGACCGCGTGAGATCTTCCCTTTCTGCGTCCTAGGACTTTGTCACCCTTGCTGGCTCAAAAATGATTTTTTTTAGGATCTATTTTTTTTGGAAGACACGAACAGGGTTTTCAGTCCATGCTCGGATTCATTGGTGCAAAAGAAGGATGGATTTATGTTTGGTTTAGCCTTCGCGGACAGGGACTTCTTCTACATCGTCACGTAGGTGAGGACCAAGCTGGAGCTCTCACCCTGTGATACGCGTTTGGCGTTGTCATTTAAAGCGTCTCAGTTGGCTGTATTCAGGCCGTTTTGAGCACTTCCAATAGGCAGGCTTTCCAGCTATGTTGTTATCTGTTCTATTTCATCTGCATCCTCAAATTCAGGATTCTCCTTCAAGATATCTGTTTCAAAATCGACTGTGACAGTGAGAGAGTTAAGTGCGACAGCTGCCGCAGGGTGATCCCAAGGAACCGTTGGTGTTGATCCTGATGTTCTGATTGCACGCGACCACAGTCGTGATCAGTTGTTGCAAAATCTTGCAGCTGTAGTAGAAGAACGAGATAAAAGTTTTAGTTGAGTTGTCCACTGTGAAAACAATAGGGTGATTCATCTTGTACTGGAGAGAATGCTCACCTCACAGGTCGATAGACTCGTTAGCTGATCTAGACCAGTTGAGAGTCTTGAGCCTGAAGGGGAATTCTTTAAATGGTGCCATGCCAAATTTGACCAAGTGGAGGAGCATGAAATTGTTGTTTCTCTCATACAATAACTTTTCTGGTTCCCTGCCTTCATCTTCTATACCTTTGGCAAGGAGTTCATAGAACTTCTAGGCCTGACTGCACTACGTAACCTTCCTGATGGATATGTGCGTTGGTTCTTATTTTGTGCTTGTACTCGTGGTAAGGTCTTTTGAGTCTGGGGCATCGTTGGTGTTTTACCCTCTGCGTATCGAATCCTTTTGTTTTCGAACTCGAATATCTTATACTCCAAACTTGGTTACAAAAAGGTCCCATTTTGTGGCCTTGTTAAGGAAATCAATTTTATTTTAATTCTTATTGTCATTGTCGGAAATATATAAAAATTATTAACGACTTTTGGGTTTAGCCTTCCCTTATTTTTTTTGTAGAGAAGTTGACATTTAGGATAAGGTTTGTTGGTAGAATAATGGCCCTTTTTGTGTCTCCTTTGTACACTTTTGGAAGAGTGGTTTTGTTTTGTTAACTAATCCTTCGTTTAAGAAATCCTATAAGAAGGTAGCGGTAAAACTCCTTGGTTAAAACTAAAACTATAGTTTTTTTTCTTTAAGGGCGTCGAACCCTAATTATTGCTATGAAGCCTTCCCCTGGGAGATTTGGATAACGCCATTCTGTTTCACGCCTACGATCATTATTAGTATGTTTTGTCTGCTCTTGGACCTCTTTAGATGGGTGGATTGGGTATTGGGTTCCAATCACGTAATCTATAGGACTACATGAAGGAAATATATCAACACTCTTGACTTTCTTATTCCTAACCCATAAGGTCTTGCCTTAATTTATGTGATTCTATTCTTACTGGTATTTTGACTTTCTCCTTGTTGGATGGTTTAGATTTCTTTCTCATGGGAATAATTTTGGAGCTGTGGGTTGTGTTTTAAATCCATTTTTGAATTAGAACATTCCTTTCTTGATATTGTTAAATATTAGCTTACTGTTGCAATGTGTAGCCTTAACATGCTCAGTTCTCGCGAACTGATTCCAGCTAGTATTTGTGCAGATGGATTATGCGAGTAGTTTAAAGGAAAGAGTTTGTAAAGGTTTCATCAGTGCAATTTTATGAAATTCCTTGTAAAAATTCCCATTGTGAGGTAAAATTTTGTTATAGTGATTGCAAAGGAATTTAGAAGACCTCTTGCCTTGGGTTGTTCAGAAATTGCGTGAAGATGTTATCTTGTCCTTCTGTAGGTAAACTGGTAGCTTATCTTTGTGGGAAATGATATTCAATCTTTTCACTGGCATAAGCATTGTAAAACTTTGATCTTGAGAATTAAGTGTTAATTTAAATCTTTCTGAGACTTTGTATTGATGTATTATATATGTAAGTTTTAATGGGGTGGCTTTTCCCTACAGAAGTTACCTAAAAGTGTTATTCAAGGAAGTATGTTGTGATTTAGATCCCCTTGAGAACAAACAATGCCTAAGTAATCAAGAGTGAGACTATCCTTGCATAGTGATTTTATATAACGTGTTATCCCTAACTGAACTAGTAAACACTACTCCTTTTGGTGAACACTTAAAACAAGGTTAAAGGAAAACAATGATTAGTTTCTAATAATATTTAACAAGTAAGAGAAGAAAATTTTGAAACCACTCAAGTTATCTCTCAGCCTATTTAAAAGTAAGTAGCTTCCTCTTGATAAGCTCTTTCGGTGAAGCCTTAGTAAGAGCTAATGTCGTCTTAAGGGTGAACTCATTTAACCTTCTTCCCTTAACTTTATCCAAGGTACCTTGTAATTTTCTCTTAAGTTGTTGAACGTGAACCCATGTTGTCATATGGGCATGAACAAGTTCTAGTAGCGTAAGTGTTAATAGATGGCCTTGTGAAATTAAATTACCCCTTTCTCAAAACAAACGAATTAAGCGAATGAATGTCATAATAGAGAAGATTAAAGATGATTACTCAGTGTAAAAAGAATAAACTTAGCTTGGTAAGATGAATTATATGAATCATACCTTGAGCATCCTTGAAAACGTAAGATAATAATTGCAAGATATATTTTTAAAAAAAATAAATAATCCTCAAGAATATCTCATTGTGGATGGCCCTAACTATTAGTGTGTTCTGTGGATGGACCTCTATGTTGTCATGTAAAAAAAAAGTGTATTGTCCTTTTGGGTGTGAACATTTCTGTGCTGACCTTGTGGTCATCCCCGTAACAAGTTGTTCACAGTGTTAGTTGTACCCTTGGTGACGACATGTTGCGTCATGTTATGTGTGGAAGTAAGTAAAAAAAAATGATCCTGTCTTTTACTGTGTTGTTCACGTGTGAGAATTTGTGGGTCGTTACACTTGGTATCAGAGCATAGGTTCATGCTCTCGAACCTATGGGCCGGATTGGTGTTATATGATGATGTTACATGGTGGTGGTGGTATTACATGATGATACTGATGATGACGATGATGTTTCATGATGGTGGTAGATATTGGAAGAGTAATGTGCTTTAAACGTGATGTGATTATTGTCGTAATTGTGTTTTTGTGAACGCACATGATCTATATGTCACCTTGTGCGTGTTTGTGATCATGTTGATATGTTGGGGATGGGAGTATTCTCTCTCCTTCTTGTGGATTCTATGAAGAGTTCACGTGTGAATTACTGTTTGTGGCGTGTGAAAAGAATTATAAGGTGGATGACATAGTGTGGGAGCGTTGTGACATGTTGTGCTATGTAGGTGTATCAATGTGTTGTATGACTAGATTGATGTTAAAAGAGATGAGTTGTATCATGATGTTTTTACCATGTTTTGGAGAAATGTGTGTACCACCTTGTTATGTAGCAATGGATGTTATGTTGTGATGTTATTATGTTCATCGTATATCTGAGTTGTGTGATATGTAATGATTCATGTCGTGATTTAGGGTCATACGGTGAGTGTATGAACCCTATCGTATTGTGATTGCACTTTGGGTGCAGAATGTGGTAAAGTGATGTATTGCGCCCTATGGATGTATGATTGTGATCTACCCTGTATACATACCATACGTGAGACGTTATGGTAGTTATGTGTGTGCCACCGTTATGTTAGTGATGTTGTTGTATGTTATGTTGTGAACCTTACGCTAACTGATCCTAAGGGAAATCGGTAGAAGTGTATGTTGACAGTGAGGAATGGTGTACCATGGGTCAATAACTCGAGCTAAAACTCAGTTTATCAGATAACATGTGATTCTTTCCTCTCTCCCTATGTGGTTGTATGTATGCAACCTTAGTGTATCTATGACTATGTTTAGCCTTGTCGAAGTGGTGGCGGGATGATTCAGATGGAGGTGATGACAGTTGTATTATTGATATGTATTTTATGAGCTGAGGCTCAATGTTCTGAGTGCTAGCAACTCGTTGAGTACCCCTTGGTGGCCAGATAAGGCCACACAGTTATCGTAATGTGACATTGTTATAAGTTGATTTTATTCGTAAATTGAGCTTTTCACTTTATTTTGTAAGGACCAGCAGCGTTTCTTGATTGCCATGCTTTACAATTTTGGGCATTTCCTTGGTTTGTGGCACTAACATGGGGATTTTGATACTAACTATGGCTATTTGGCCATTTATTTTGCTTGATTTGGGGTCTTCTTTTAAATTTGGAATTTTTATCGCCTTGCCTAAGGCTTGTACTTTGCCACTTGGCACTTTGATTGGATTGTTGTGCTGGTTCTAATGTCGTGATGTGTGGAATAGGGTCATGGGATGCACCATGGAATGGTTGGACCTATGGACCCGCTTTGTTGTATGGGGGTACGCCCCAAGGAGTACATATGACTAGGGGGTTGTTGAACCACGCATTATTATGTCACTTGGGTTAGGAGTGTTCGAACTCTATGTGTCTTGGACCATAGATTCAACCGGCCTCCTTGAGGGAGGCATAAGAGTTTGAGGGAAGCTTATGATATTTGTCTGTATGGTTGATGTTTCAGGATATATTTTGAGTTATTGTGATGTTTTGGTAGTGGTCTTTTGATGTATGTGTTACTCGTGTCAGATGGTTGTGTTGTGATGTTGTGAATATGTTATTGTTTCCCTTGTGGACACTATGTACATGTAGCATGGTTTGGTGTTATGTGAGTTTTTCATTGATGTAAATTGAGGAAATGTCTGGTGGATTGTAGTACTCTCTTGGTTGATTATTTTGTATGTCAGTCATTGAGGTGTGACGAGTACTATGTTATGTGGACTGTGCCCATTCTATTCCGTATTTGAGTAACCTTTTGTGGTGTAATGCAATCATGAAGTATATATTTGTGTGCTTGTGAATCTATAGTGTCTTTTGAACCTGATAGGGTGTTGTGTTAGCAGTTCATGTTGGGCATCCAGAATAAGGAATAAACCAAAACTCTTCAACGATGAAATTTTAAAAGAAATTAAACCAAGAATAATGCTAATGGAAAGGAACTAATAAAATGATAAATAAGAGGGAACTGCCAATCTTCACAGAACCTTGAAAGTTAAAATTTCTACCAAATGTTCCTAAGGCTACCCTGTGGCCGTGCTTTAATCAACTAAAATTTTAAACCATAGGGTGTGTTTTCTTCTTTATCTATCCCTTGTTGCGTACCATTTCCTTTCCTCTATGTAATTTCGCATCGAGGATGATGCTTTCTTAAGGGGAGGAGAATGTAATGCCCCCAACCTACCTTGTCGGTCAGCCTTATCTCCTTGGCGTGGAGGGTGGAGTCATTAAATCTTGGCGTGTTCAACTCTTCTGCTGGTGGCCGCACTTCCTCCTGCATTTATTATTTTTGATTTGTAAATCTTCATTGCTTCTTGTTGACTGCCTGCATAATCCTCCTCTCGGACCGCGTGAGATCTTCCCTTTCTGCATCCTAGGACTTCGTCCCCCTTGCTGGCTCAAAAATGATTTTTTTTAGGATCTATTTTTTTTGGAAGACACGAACAGGGTTTTCAGTCCATGCTCAGATTCATTGGTGCAGAAGAAGGATGGATTTATGTTTGGTTTAGCCTTCGCGGACAGGGACTTCTTCTACATCGTCACGCAGGTGAGGACCAAGTTGGAGCTCTCGCCCTGTGATATGTGTTTGGCGTTGTCGTTTAAAGCGTCTCAGTTGGCTGTATTCAGGCCGTTTTGAGCGCTTCCAATAGGCAGGCTTTCCAGCTATGTTGTTATCTGTTCTATTTCGTCTGCATCCTCAAATTCAGGATTCTCCTTCAAGATATCTATTTCAAAATCGATTGTGACAGTGAGAGAGTTAAGTGCGACAGCTACCGCAGGGTGATCCCAAGGAACTGTTGGTGTTGATCCTGATGTTTTGATTGCACGCGACCATAGTCGTGATTAGTTGTTGCAAAATCTTGCAGCTATAGTAGAAGTACGAGATAAAGTTTTAGTTGAGCTGTCCACTGTGAAAACAATAGGGTGATTCATCTTGTACTGGAGAATGCTCACCTCACAGGTCCGATAGACTCGTTAGCTGATCTAGACCAGTTGAGAGTCTTGAGCCTGAAGGGGAATTCTTTAAATGGTGCCATGCCAAATTTGACCAAGTGGAGGAGCATGAAATTGTTGTTTCTCTCATACAATAACTTTTCCGGTTCCCTGCCTTCATCTATCTCATTGTTGGATCGGCTGTGGAGGCTCGATGTTTCAAACAATTTCTTCACTGGCCAGATACCATATTCTCTGAATTCTCTAAGCCATCTGCTCACTCTGAGATTTGAGAATAATGTATTCACTGGTACAATTGCACAATTGAACATTACCAGTCTTCAGGACTTCAATGCATCCGGTAATCATCTCACCGGGGCCATCCCTGGATCTTTGTCTAAGTTTCTAGCTTCCGCTTTTGCCAGTAATGTGGTTCTCTGCGGAAATCCACTGCCAAGTTGTAAGAATATTATCAGTAATCCTACCACTCCAGGAGGTATCGTGAATTCAAATCCTGTAACACAGGATCCTAGCATGGTGCCCTCCACACCAAGTTCAAAGCCTGAATCGTCTCAAAGCACAAAGAAGAGCTCCAATAGATTAAGCAGGGGTGTTGTGATTGCTATTGTTGTTGGGGACTTTGCGGTTCTATTGCTCATTGCTTGCTTTTTCATTTGGTATTACTGGAGAAAATACTCTAGAAAATGGTGGATGGGAAGCCGTCAAAGAGATTGGAAACAGAGAAGATTGTGTATTCATCAAGCCCATATCAACATCCATCTAGTTCTGTAGAGAAGGGAAAGCTAGTTTTATTTAAGGGAACTCGACAGTTTGAATTGGAGGATCTTCTTCGAGCTTTGGCCGAAATGCTTGGGAAAAGTAGCTTTGGATCTGCTTTTAAAGCCGTATTGGAAGATGGTAATGTTGTTGCAGTGAAGATATTAAAGGAGGTGCAAGGGTCAGGTAAAAGGGATTGTGAGCAGCATATGGAACTTGTTGGAAGCTAGCAAAAGTCCTAACAGAAGATGAAATATGTAGGCCTCTTCAAAGCCTTCAAGATCTCTTACCAGTCTCACTCGTGTCCGTACAAGACGAGGTTGTTCAGTAAAAATCTTTCAACCATTGTTAAATCTTGGGCCATAAATTGTTTTGTAAACGTGCATCATAATTGTTGATAATAGTGCTTTGAAGCAAAGAATTGCTGCTCTTGCACAAGACAAGTTTTTTAAGGATGCACACTGTGAAACATTGAAAAAGGAGGTGTCAAGGCTAAGTTAACTATATCACGAGCAGCAGCAACATTTGCAAAAAGAAATGCATGGATCCTCAACAGGGGCATATGACTTACAACAACACCAGTTTGGTAAGCTAGAGCAGGGTTCATCTTCACAGGTGATGGATCAAAAACCCGAGATCTCTAATCCTTCTCCACGTCATCTGAAGACTACATCAGGGATTCCAGACCATAGAGAAAACAATGCTTCCCATAGCCATACAGCCCCTGGTTCTCAGATGTTGAAAAGCATGATGCCTGCAAGCTGCCTTATGGGAGAGAGAGCAACAGGAGCTTGGAAGAAAGAATTATAATCAGGGATGTTAACTTTACCCCTTGTAATAGTTTTCTACCTTCTTTCAGTATCTTGAAATGAATTTTCTTTCCTCTTGAGTGGCGCCTAGAATAAATGTTTTCGTGGTTGTTTATATCACTGCCTGAATGTGTTGGCCGTTCTTTTAAAATCTCGTTCCAATTTCGCTAGTTTTTCTTGGAATGTTCTTTTCTCTCTCTTATAGCTTACTCTATTTATATTCGTCTAAAGGGGCTACTGCAATATTGTGTGATGCAGTCTAGTTCGTAGGGAAGGAAACATTATAGAGTTTCGTTTGCTTATATGACTCTCTTTTAAAAGAATTCTGTGATGGTATTTTGTAATTGAAGGCTTACTATATGGAAGGTTAAGCCTTCATATCTCTATTTACTTGAATGAATACGTATTTCCTATTTAGGGCTCTCATATTTTTGGTGAAAAGGTACATTATTAGTGACGTCGTGTTCTAAAACTTGTTTAAGCCTGTGGGCATTCCTTACTTTTGTTTAATTAGAAAATGGCATTAGGGTTTTGTTTCAGAACTGTACATGATTGACTGTTGTACCCATTTCTAGAGGATTAATAACCCGACATCTATTTTGGCCTCTACGTGTTGAGAGGATTACTATACCTACTTCCTGGTGCAAACTCTTGTTTGATTAAAGTAAGGGGGAAACATTGTAAGTTTAATTGAATGAAATCTCTACAATTTTTATTAAGGGTCGCAAGCAAGCTATTACTAGCTGGACTGAAACAAAAGTTGTAGGTGAATCCATGGTATTGGACTCGTGAACTCGTTTCCTGTTAAATGACAGCTGATTTCAGTGATAATATCATAGGTGGTTGTTATATTTATCTGTTTGATATTTGCTAGACTTTTCCTTGATAAGCCCACATGGATCGGGTAAAATTTCCATCTTCTATACCATTGGCAAGGAGTTCATAGAACTTCTAGGCCTGACTGCACTACGTAACCTTCCTGATGGATATGTGCGTTGGTTCTTATTTTGTGCTTGTACTCGTGGTAAGGTCTTTTGAGTCTGGGGCATCGTTGGTGTTTTACCCTCTGCGTATCGAATCCTTTTGTTTTCGAACTCGAATATCTTATACTCCAAACTTGGTTACAAAAAGGTCCCATTTTGTGGCCTTGTTAAGGAAATCAATTTTATTTTAATTCTTATTGTCATTGTCGGAAATATATAAAAATTATTAACGACTTTTGGGTTTAGCCTTCCCTTATTTTTTTTGTAGAGAAGTTGACATTTAGGATAAGGTTTGTTGGTAGAATAATGGCCCTTTTTGTGTCTCCTTTGTACACTTTTGGAAGAGTGGTTTTGTTTTGTTAACTAATCCTTCGTTTAAGAAATCCTATAAGAAGGTAGCGGTAAAACTCCTTGGTTAAAACTAAAACTATAGTTGTTTTTCTTTAAGGGCATCGAACCCTAATTATTGCTATGAAGCCTTCCCCTGGGAGATTTGGATAACACCATTCTGTTTCGCGCCTACGATCATTATTAGTATGTTTTGTCTGCTCTTGGACCTCTTTAGATGGGTGGATTGGGTATTGGGTTCCAATCACGTAATCTATAGGACTACATGAAGGAAATATATCAACACTCTTGACTTTCTTATTCCTAACCCATAAGGTCTTGCCTTGATTTATGTGATTCTATTCTTACTGGTATTTTGACTTTCTCCTTGTTGGATGGTTTAGATTTCTTTCTCATGGGAATAATTTTGGAGCTGTGGGTTGTGTTTTAAATCCATTTTTGAATTAGAACATTCCTTTCTTGATATTGTTAAATATTAGCTTACTGTTGCAATGTGTAGCCTTAACATGCTCAGTTCTCGCGAACTGATTCCAGCTAGTATTTGTGCAGATGGATTATGCGAGTAGTTTAAAGGAAAGAGTTGTAAAGGTTTCATCAGTGCAATTTTATGAAATTCCTTGTAAAAATGCCCATTGTGAGGTAAAATTTTGTTATAGTGATTGCAAAGGAATTTAGAAGACCTCTTGCCTTGGGTTGTTCAGAAATTGCGTGAAGATGTTATCTTGTCCTTCTGTAGGTAAACTGGTAGCTTATCTTTGTGGGAAATGATATTCAATCTTTTCACTGGCATAAGCATTGTAAAACTTTGATCTTGAGAATTAAGTGTTAATTTAAATCTTTCTGAGACTTTGTATTGATGTATTATATATGTAAGTTTTAATGGGGTGGCTTTTCCCTACAGAAGTTACCTAAAAGTGTTATTCAAGGAAGTATGTTGTGATTTAGATCCCCTTGAGAACAAACAATGCCTAAGTAATCAAGAGTGAGACTATCCTTGCAAAGTGATTTTATATAACGTGTTATCCCTAACTGAACTAGTAAACACTACTCCTTTTGGTGAACACTTAAAACAAGGTTAAAGGAAAACAATGATTAGTTTCTAATAAGATTTAACAAGTAAGAGAAGAAAATTTTGAAACCACTCAAGTTATCTCTCAGCCTATTTAAAAGTAAGTAGCTTCCTCTTGATAAGCTCTTTCGGTGAAGCCTTAGTAAGAGCTAATGTCGTCTTAAGGGTGAACTCATTTAACCTTCTTCCCTTAACTTTATCCAAGGTACCTTGTAATTTTCTCTTAAGTTGTTGAACGTGAACCCATGTTGTCATATGGGCATGAACAAGTTCTAGTAGCGTAAGTGTTAATAGATGGCCTTGTGAAATTAAATTACCCCTTTCTCAAAACAAACGAATTAAGCGAATGAATGTCATAATAGAGAAGATTAAAGATGATTACTCAGTGTAAAAAGAATAAACTTAGCTTGGTAAGATGAATTATATGAATCATACCTTGAGCATCCTTGAAAACGTAAGCTAATAATTGCAAGATATATTTTTTAAAAAAATAAATAATCCTCAAGAATATCTCATTGTGGATGGCCCTAACTGTTAGTGTGTTCTGTGGATGGACCTCTATGTTGTCATGTCAAAAAAAAAATGTATTGTCCTTTTGGGTGTGAACATTTCTGTGCTGACCTTGTGGTCATCCCCGTAACAAGTTGTTCACAGTGTTAGTTGTACCCTTGGTGACGACATGTTGCGTCATGTTATGTGTGGAAGTAAGTCAAAAAAAATTATCCTGTCTTTTACTGTGTTGTTCACGTGTGTGAATTTGTGGGTCGTTACATAAAGCAACACCTCGAAAAAAATTCAACAAAAAAACATGTCATGTTTTAAGGATAATTTAATATACATCCATTCAAAAATGCATTATAAAATATGTGATGTCTTGAGGGTCATGTAATTTTCAATTATTAATACTTGGTTTGTTGGTGTGAATAATTATTTGAAGACCGGTCTCACCATATATTAATGCATAGCAATAGGTAGTGTAATGTAATTGAGTTATTCAATTCTTATCTTTTTCCAGTGACATGATCGATGCAAAAGATAAATGTTACATAAATTTTTAATTTGTCTGAATGTTTATAATTAATTATGGCATACGGGATTCAACTTCTCTATCAATCAAATGGATAATATCTATTTTATTTGATCATTTTACATGCAATCCAGTATTTGGACTAAATATTCGTGGAAATCTAATTAACTCATAGGTTATTGTAAGGAGGGTAAGGATTTTGTGTCTTGAATTACAGAAATTTTTGAATGTTCCAAATTTTAGTCCTCCCAAAGACAATGGTAAGCTTTTGTATGTTACTAATATGAGGTGACGTTATCCTGTATCTATAGTGGCGACATTGAGTTGTCTTTAGATCATCCATAGAAGGCCTGGAACATTATGTTTTTCTATTGAATTTGACCTATTATCAACCACAATAGTAGTTTTATGAAAAATAGTACCGTGATTATCCATTTGGTCTTTTTTAATTTCATTTCATGTCAAATGAGTGATTGGAAATGAAAGTTATGATGAGAGAAGAAATATAGAGGTTTATGTTTTTAGAGGTCTATGATGGGAATTTTAAAGGGCTGATAGAAGGAGAGAAGTTGATTAAGTTAGATGGAATTTGGATGGGGTGCTAGAGGGCGCATGCTAAAATGTAATTGGACAATAAAAGGAAGAGGTATTTAGAGATGAAAGAACGAGGAGTGTAGGGTTTATAGGTATTTTAAACTAGAGGAAGAGGGTTGAAAAGGATTTTGACATGATTTAGGGTTATATTTTGTGAGGAATTACAGTTATGTTGACATTATTTTTGGAGGGATTTTGGGGGGTTGGAAAATTCATTGACTAGGGTATTTTTACAGTGTTTTGAAGGTGATTTTTTGAAAATGTCAATGATAATTATTTAAAAAATAATAATAATATGAATTTAGATCATGGGATAAGACTAGCTTGAGTCATCCTTCTAGGTGTAGTGGGAGAAGTGGGAAAATTTATAGACATAAGGAATATATAGTTCCTTTAGCAGGACGATAAATATTAATAAATGTGGAGATGGCCTTAGGACGAGAAGATAACTTGTTAGTGGTGATTTTGATGAATATATAGATGCAAATTTCCCATTAAAAGAAGGGAAGAACAAGAATAAAAGAGGAGTATGGTTGACATTAGAAAAAATTAGAAGAATACACTATTGATATCATTGTAGATAGAGGTGGAAATATATTAAAACAAATAAAAAATTAAAGTCCCAAGTTCTAAGTTTTTTGTAGATGTTTCCTTATAGAGAAATTTTTGATATAAATTAAAAACATTGAAAAAATCATACCATTAGAGAGAAAAAGATAGTATTAAATGGAGGAGCTTATACGTAGTCATATCCGAAAATAGATAAATAAAACACAATATATTGCATTCATCATGTTATGAAAACAATACATCGGCTATTACATAGCCATAGCAATACCAAAACAACTTCCTACTAAATAGGAATGCATAATAACAAAGAACCCAATATAGAGTCACAGGGATAAGAAACTAACCACTTAACTGACTTAGGAAATATTAAAATTACTAATTACTTTAGTAAATCTACTCATGTGAACAATATAAGTCCTAACATTCCCCCTTAGTGTGATCATGGGGAAAGGAGCACCGAAAACAAAATCATATGCCACCACATATTTTTAAGTCTGCACATTGATGTCTTGATCTTGTTGCACATGATCACACACATACGAGAACTTATCCCACTTTCAATTCTAGTTAAACGTATTCATCGGTTGATCATCTTCCAACAAAGTACAAAAGTCATAGGATCTCTGTAGTCAGCTTCCCTCGTATACAATTGTTTTTATAGATTGACTACATACTAGCCCTGTATCTCATTGAGATCATGTGTGTGCATGTGAGTGTTAATTTTTACCAGAATTGAAAACTTTAAGGATAATAAGTAACAAATACAACAACATGTATGCATGATTGAGATAAATTATTTTTTGTTTAATGAGATGGAAGGAAATTATAATATGTGTAGTTTTAGAACTTCTTTACTTCCATCAAAGCATCCATAACACCGATAAATATACTAGAAAGAGGAGTAGAGAATATATTGATGTCTAGAGGAAGTAAAAGATCCAATGATATTAAGTTATCTCATGGATTCTTGCTCTTGGAGGTCCAGGTTATTCCCTCAATCCGCTAGTGTGACTGCCCTTTCCCCCATCTGGGATGATGAAGTGAAAGCTCACTGCATTACTGTCCCAGCATCAGTGATTGAGAAGGCCAAGACCAGGTTTCCTTTTGTGCTCATTGGAGCTTTTGTAGGATACCGACCAAATATCTATGCTGTCCGTAAATGGTGCGGGTGGAAATGGTGCTGTTGGGTAGATATCATCGCTCTTCCCAACAACTCCCTTCTCTTCAATTTTCAGAAGGAAGAAGAGATGATTAAGGTCCTCAATGTTGCCCCTTGGATGTTTGGAAGAGCTACCCTACATCTGAAGTGATGGAAGCCAGAGGTTTCTCTTCAAATCAAAGAGCTGCCCATTTGGATATCTCTACAGGCTCTTCCAGTGGAATTTTGGGAGGACGAAGTCCTACTTGGCATAGCCGCTTCAATGGGGAGGTTAATCTCCTTAGAACCTGCAACAAAATCCAGAAGCAGGCTTGTAAGAGCATGGCCATGTGTTAGCATGGAGGTGGGGGCTGTTCTCCTAAAGAATATTATACTTTCTTCCCCCACTGGCTGTTTTGTGCAAAGCATCATTCCTGAATACCACAGTTTGGTCTGTCCCAAATGCTGGAAGGTCAGCTTCCAAGAAAAATTGTGCATGTGTTCAGAGGGGGTAGTGGATGGAATGGGCAGGAGAAACATCAACGAGGAGGTGCGGGTCTGCAGCGAGGAGATCTCTTGCCCAATGCGTGACTGCAACAATGGCGACCCCTCTGTCCACGTTGGACAGGCTGAAACTGAAACTAGCCCATCCGAGCTGTGCCCAACCGATGCGTTGTGTGGAGATCCTTCTTTCCACATTGAACAGGATGTAATAGTGGGGAAGGATCGGAAAAATCCAAAAAAAGCGGCTCACGAGTCAAACGATGTTGATAGTGAATCCTCTGAATGGGAAACTGGGTCAGAGGCTGATGAAAGGGTGGAAAATTTGGTGACTGAAATGATGGAAGTGAACCGACAAGGTATATCTAAGAAAGATCCTAAACAAATACTCTTAAATGCTCATTTGAACAGTGGCGGGAGGACGAAGGACAGTTCAGATGATAAGATGACATTGTTGAATTTGGAGGTGAGGGATCCATATTTTGATTCACCCAAGTTAAAAGGAAATTTAGAAGTGGTTCTTGATGTGGAAGACGAAAACAATACGGAGTGGAGCACTGTTAGTCAAAAATCATTTCGGGGTTTCCATGGGAGGGGGCGCACCGGTGCACTTAGGTTGGATGCATCTGTTCTCATCGGCGTTGTTTTCTTTTTTGTTGTTTACTCGCTGGGTTTTACGGGTTTATGTGTTGTTTTTGGTAGGATTTCTTCCTGCTTGCGTCCTTGTTGGTTTTGATCTGTTGTTCTTTTTCTCGCTTGGGCACATCTGGCTTCTGAGCCTTCTCTGTACAAGGGTATAGTCCCTTTCATAAAAACTATTTGCCATTAATAAAAAAAAAAGATCCAATAATCTAAAATCATTTGAATGTGTGTGATAAGAGGATGAATATATGGAATATGAGGGCATATGTAAGAGGTCATGTCTAGAAAATGCTAATGTGGATATAAATAAAAATGATGTTAAAGTTAAAGTAGATGTTAAAGTTAAAGTTAAAGTAGATGATATTAATACTATCATTTTAATCTTTCTCTCTTGATCTCTCCCCAGGTTAGTTGATGTTTTAATATTCCAATAGCTTTTGCTCATGGAATCTTGCTCATGGGTGTCCAGGTTGTTCCCTCAATCCACAGGTGTGACTACTGCTCTCTCCCCCATCTGGGATGAAGAAGAGAAAGATCATTGCATTGCTGTCCCAGCATCTGTGATTGAGAAGGCCAAGTCCAAGTTTCCTTTTGCACTCATTGGAGCTTTTGCAGGATACCGACCAAATATTGATGCAGTTCGTAAATGGTGCGGGCGGAAATGGTGTTGTTGGGTTGATATCATCACTCTTCCCAATAACACCCTTCTTTTCAAATTTTCAAAGGAAGAGGAGATGGTTAAGGTCCTCAACATTGCCCCCTGGATGTTTGGAAGAGCTACCCTGCATCTGAAGCGATGGAAGCCAGGGATTTCTCTTCAAATCAAAGAGTTGCCCATTTAGATATCTCTGCCGGCTCTTCCTATGGAATTTTGGGAAGACGAAGTTCTACATGGCATAGCCGCATCAATGGGAGAGTTAATCTCCTTGGAACCTGCAACAAAATCCAGAAGCAGACTTGTAAGAGCAAAGTTATGTGTCAGCATGGAGGTGGGGGCTGTTCTCCCAAAGAACATCATTCTATCTTCCCCCACTGGCCGTTTTATGCAGAGCATTATCCCAGATGATCACGGTCTGGTCTGTCCCAAATGCTGGAAGGTCAACTTCCAAGCCAAACAGTACACATGTAAAATGGGGACAACGGATGGAATAGGCAGGAAAAACAACTGCGAGGAGGCGCGGATCATCAACGATGAGATCCCTTGCAAAGGTGACTGCAACACTGTGACTGACCTGTCAAAACTGAATCTGGCCGAAGCGCTGCATGGAGAACACTTTGCCCACAAAGGACAGTCTGAAACGACAGAGAAGGAGTGTGAAAACCCAAAAAAAACTGCTCACGTGTCAAACAAAGAAGATAGTGAATCCTCTGCATGGGGAACCGGATCAGAGGAAGATGAATGCGCGGAAGATTTGGCATCTGAAATGCTGGCAATGAACCGATAGAGTATCTCTAATAAAGATCTGAAACAAAGAATTTTAAATGTTAATATGAACCGTGGAGAAAGGAAGGACAGCTCAGATGAAAAGATTACATTGCTGACTTTGGAGGTGAGGGATCCAGATTTTGATTCACCTAAATTAAAAGGCAATTTAGAAGTGGTTCTTGATGTGGATGATGAAAACAATGCAGAATGGAGCACGGTTAGTAGAAAATCATATCGTAGTTTCCGTGGGAGGGGTGCGCGCCGATGCACTTAGGTTGGATGATACTGCTCTCATCGTGTAGCGCCACCTAGACGATGACGACGAGAACTTGCTTCCACTAAACACATAACTGAAAATACGACATTTTTATTTTTTTATTTTTATTTTTTTTAAACGGAAGGGATCTTGGCCATCGAAGGACTATTTTATTATTACTGACGTGGTGGGTCCTCAAGCCACCATGTGGCTTGCCACCACAATTTTGATTTTGTTCGATTTTCCTATTGAGAATCGACAAGAGGAATATATGTTGCAGAGTGCATGTGTATTGATCTTAGCTCGTCGAGCTACTGAGCAGGTCACATTGCATATACTAAGTTCCAAGCCACAAGGTATTTACATTGCTTGGGTTATTCTCCCATTTACCTTGGTAGTATTTTCCATGTTATCATCGATATTTCACCATGTGTAGGGCCTCAGGCCACCACGTGGCCTGTCACCACAATGAATGGCTAGTAATACCAAGCCAACTTGGTTTTCTACCAGCTAACTCGGGTGAGTTCAATATAGCTCGGTGAGCTATCTATTAAGAGTTGATATATTGGCATTACATGCCTCAATGAGTTGGTGAGTGTATATGGTTCGATCCACTATGTCCACCATTTATTCCTTTCAAACAACTCGGGACGACAGGGGAATCAATTCGGTGGGCTTTTCAATATTCCAACCGCCCACGTATAACCCCACCGATTGGTTAATAATACCACCCATTGCCAACCCTTTACATTCCAACTCGATGTGGCCCAAGCCAATTCAGGCAGTATACACATTCAACGCCAGGAAAGGGATATAAATATACCACATAAGTGGCCCAAGCAACTACGTGGAGACACATTAAAAGGAAATTAGGTTGGAAATCATGATTGGGGGTGGGTGGCTCAACCAACACCTGCCATAAAACATTAAAATTCCCTCCCCTTGCGTGCCGAACAGCTCCAGGTCACATCTTTATTTATTTCATTGAAATGATACGGAGATCTTCTGTCCCCCCCTCCCTGTTTGGTCTACCCACCTGTATTTACTCTTCCCTGGCCACGCGGTTAGACATGGTGAAAAATAAGAAGGTACAGCTAGTGGGGAAGACGTGTTACCTCCACTTCCATTGGGTGCTGCGCGGATTGTTCTTGCCAGGTTCCATGGCCGCGGCCTGTACAGGGAGACAGCCAGGTCGCGGCAACAAAACAAAGCCCCCTTCTTCGTTTTTGAGCACTTAAAACAAGAAGGTTGCCAACTAAGTTGTTATCTGTTCAGTATCGAATGCATCTTCAAATTTGGGATCTGCCTTCAAGATATTTAGTCAAAAACGATTAAGGGACAGTGGGAGAATCACGAGGGGACCTGAAGGAGTTTATTACATGATTCTCCATCGAGGCCGTGCCTATTTACAAAGTGGTTCGTGGAAGAGAACCTCAAGGAGGCAGAGCTGTTTTAAATCAGAATATTCATGAAGCACAGTCTGCCTGGCAATAATGTGAACATTTCAGGACATAGCTGGGTCCATTTCACATCAGAATACCCATGGAGCACAGTTGCTTTTGCAAATACATGATCATTCTGCGTGTATTTTATTACATCCTGCTTTGCAAATTAGGACAGTTCATGTGTAGTTTGATGGCAGACCTGTTACGGCCATGCCGTGGGTTTTGTTGTAAATATAAATATAATTATTAGTATACTTTTGTTAATAGACATAAAAAAAGTATTAATAATACATTAATATTAATATAATTCAATAATAATAAATCATTAGTTTTAGTATTACTTTAGTATGAGTAATATTCAAATTATTAGTACCTTTATTAGGCATTAAGGTCATATGGTAATAAACTTAATAAGTTTAGAGCTTAATATTGAAATTTCTTCCTACACAAATTAAATAGGCATTGCACGGGTTTTCACATAGGTTTGATTTCCTTTCCCTTACTAATTTGCAAATAATTTTACAATGAATTCTTAAATGAATATAAACATAATAGAGCTAGGACATAAATTACTTCGTTAGCATAATGAAAACTCTCTAAAAACTTAAGTCATTCCATTAAAAATACAAGAATATAAATACACTAATATTCCAATTTTTCAATACATCCTTTTTAAGTAACAAAGTGAAAATCAATACATATATATTTTTTTGTAAATTTCCTAACATTCCACAAAAGAGTCCAACAATGTTTCCATTAAGTTTTAAAGCAAGAACTACTAACATGTCAACAAGATCAACATACTCCTATGAGGTTCCAAGCCAAGTTAAAGGGGAATAAATAGATTGTCTTTCTTTCAACTTTTAATTCCATCCACATTACAACCTTTACTAATGAAGTTCAAAAAACAACTTTCCTTCAACATCTTGTTACAAAATTTTCTACTCCATGTGGAAAACAAATTTACAATAATGGAAGCTAAAATACAAAGCAATATTACATTTTTTCCTCCACTCAAGGTGGGTAAATAAATACATGGTGGTTTCACATTGTCATCCACAAGGTTTCAATGCTCCAAATATCAACAAGGTGGCTCCTCCATAGTTTGCTTGATTCACAACAAAATAAGGGGAGAGGCAACGCTCTCCTCCCAATCAGGATACCTAATGGAGAAGAGAAGCCATCCTCTCCATTGCCCTCAAGCCCCAACCACATTACAATGGGAGAAAATCTAACTCATGGAAACCACTAGCTTCCACATAACTCAACATACAATTTCACATTCATTCCATAATCCTTCAAAACAAAAACAACAACACAACAAGAGGGAAAACAAGCACAACAAAAAGTCACAAGGCTTATCAAGAAAGCCATAAGAGTAAGACCTATGGGGAGGCCACTTATGCCTCCCAATGGGAATGGGTGCCACCTAAAAGCCTCCAATGCAAACACAATACCCCTAACAACTCTTATGCCTCCCTCAAGTACCCTGTATCCCTCCATCCACTCTTATGCCTCCCTCAACTCTTATGGCTCCCTCAAAGTAAAAAAAAGAAGAAAATGCAAGCATTTCTCTTACTAGGTGGGCACCCAACCCAAACTCCCTCCTCAAGAAAATGATCTCTTATGCCTCCCTCAATTAAACTCCCCATAGTCTCCTCCCACTCCCAACTTAGGCATTCTACCCATTCCCAACAAGCATCTCAAACAACAGTAATCAACACAACATATATATACATTCATATAAAAAAAAGAGAAATAATGCAAACAAAGGTGAAGCTCCTACCTTTCCATGGTAGAGCTTGCTCCAAGTATGAAGTCTCAATCCCTCCAAAGATCAAGCAAGCATCCACAAGCTCCAACAAAATTCCCACAAGTATCAACAAGCTCCAAAATTCCACAACTCCTTCAAAAACCTC
Organism: Taxus chinensis; assembly: GCA_019776745.2. NCBI lineage: Eukaryota > Viridiplantae > Streptophyta > Pinopsida > Cupressales > Taxaceae > Taxus > Taxus chinensis. Next base: position 80,052,097 of record CM034152.1, on the reverse strand, counting down.
TCCTCTCCAAAATACAAAAGACTAAAAATGAAACTTCCAACCCCCAAAACAAACAAGAGGATCAAATAAATAGAGAAAAGAGAGGGAGGGATGATGTGGCTCCAAGTAGGATGCCACCACTCCTTTTCCCTCCACTCCACATCATTTGGTCAACATCAAATTCCAAAGCACCATTAATAAGTGGTTGAAAGAAAGGCAAGCACCTTACAAACTCCAACTAAGCCCACTCCCCCAAAGGACAAAATTAAATTTGAAAGAAAGTGCAATTAATATTTTTACCCTTTTATCCCCCCAAGACACCTAAAAGACCCTAAATTTGGCCTTCCAACCCATAGGTAGGGTTGGCATGGGGTTTTAAGGGGTGTGGGACAAGTTTGACTTGTCCCACAAGCTTTGGAATTTGGCCTCCAAGGCCAAATTTGATTTTCCCATGTGGGGTAGAGTGTGCTACACTCAAAACTCAAACACACATCAATCCACATAAAATCCCAAGTAAATCAAGCCTAATAAATGAGCTCTCTTTGGTCACATCTCTTAATTAAGCCACTACAACCCATGGCTAACAAAGGGTAACACCAATCCAAAGAATAAGAATAATAACAAAAGTAAAATTTCACTTACTAAGAGCAACACATACTAACATAATAAAAGGGAAAATTAAAACAAGGCAATACATGACCCCTAGGTCACAATTTTTCCCTAACCAAAAGATTCCAACACACACACAATTACTTGTTGCCATGGTGACCTCAGCTGGATTCTTCTCAAATTTCAATGTGGTTGGTCTCCACTCCCCAATATTGTTGTGAATATAATATACCTGCAGAACAGAAAATACCTCCTTCGGCCTGTTGGCCGCATTAAAACATTCATGCCAAATATACAATATACTCTAAAATAAACGACACATGATTTACTATCATCTAGGCAAGTACGATATCACTTACACTTTCTAGCACATTTCTATTCCACATTTCATTTATGTCAAAACGATCATCACATTAGTCAAATTATCAAGTTCTACTCAATATGATTAAATATATCACAGGTCATAATTAAGATAAATAACCTTGTCAAAAGTATACAAATATCATTATCAAATGTCCACCAGTAAACCATGTGCATCATATAAAGATCAATTCAATAACAGTTCAATGTCTATGATATCTACTAGCATGCTAAATCAAGAAGCCATAATAAATCTGTAAGTGAAGTAATCAGTCTCGAAAACAACAAAGCAAAATGGTGTCGAAGGGAAGTGGGCACTACACATCGGCGTTGTTCTTTTACTTTGTTGCTGTTTACTCGCTATGTTTTGCAGGTTTTTGTGCTGGTTTTGGTAGGATATATTCCTGCTTGCATCCTTTTTGATTTTGATCTTATGTTATTTTGCTCGCTTGGGCACATCCAGCTTCTGACCCTTTGCTGTACAAGGGTATAGTCCCTTTCTTCAAAACTATTTGCCACTAATAAAAAAAAAAGTAGATGTGGAGGATAGTTACAAGGAAAATGTGGAAGAAAAATGGTTATGTTGTTATGGTAGTTGATGTTAATGAAGGATGAGGAGAAGTTAACAAAGAGGGTACCTAAATGAGTGATGAAGTAGGAAATAAGGTGCATGTAAAATAATGATTTAGGAGAGGTGAAGTAATGATAGAAAGTGTGGGTGACATGTGAGGAAGAGAAAGGAAAAGAAGTGGATACAAACAATAGTAAATAGATGTAAGAGTACTGTGAATGAGTTTGAGAGATGGTATATGATGTAATTGGGATGTATAATGCAATAATTGTACCTAAATTAGTGAATATAGAGGTAATAATATGGACGTACAGGGTATAATAACAAGTGCCTCAATATGCAGTGAAGAACATATTGTCGGTTTTGTAATTAGATTAATGACAAATGATTTGTATATGATCATATTTAGGGTATATAGTGTATGATGTAATTCTTACTACATGATTTACTAATGATATCGATGGTGGTGGTGATGATGGAGATTGTTGATTAGAGAATACTTGTTAGAGATCACACAAGAAGTTTGCATGGGAGAGAAGGCCAGAATCAAGGGCGTGGAGGGTTAGGAAAAACCCGCACGTGGAGGGAAAGTTAAACATTAAGGACTTAGTCGATTTTTGAGCATGCCGACCTATTTTTAGAAGATGGCATGCAGAACACACCAACGATGCAGAGATGTGCATGCCACACATTGTCTATCTTTGGAGGATCGGATTGAAGTGTTTTTCATGGAGATGAGCTAAGAATAGGATTGAAACTTCATTTAACTGTAAGAGGTCTATAGATATCACACATGCATGTGTGGCTATGATTGTAAATGACGCATGGATATTAATAGCATGCAGCCTATTTCTGGGATAGATAAGCGGTGAAGGGCAAGTCTCCACCCTATATATATGATGTGAAGTACATAGTAGTGTGTGTGTGTTAGAGAGAGATGTGTGTGATGGATGTATGAAGGTATAGAGATATATGCATATGACTGAATTATTGTATTAGATCCATGCATGCAGCGGTATAGATTGACATTATTGTAAGAAGATTTTGTGTTTATTAATAGATGGAAGATATTGGCTGAATCTAAGTGTCATTCCTATGTATAATTGAGTAGTGCATGTTATTGATTCAATCATTATCACTGTTTAAAGCTTGTTCGTTTATAGATTTGAATGTAGCATACATTATAGAATGATGGATTAGTTATGGGTCTATATGTTTCTTCCTTCATCATGCTAACATCCTACTACAGCAACCCTAAAGAGGGACCTAGTACCTTTGCGCACTTCGAGTGAGCGCTCAGTCTAGGCTGAGTGATGTGCCAGTGCGACTAGGGTGTTATCTAGTAAATTCTAGGCTGCATCATTGGTTCCATTACCGGGACCTATTTTTTAGTTGTTTTTAGGATGGTTCGCGATGAAGACATACCGATTAACTCTAGCAAGTATTGAGGAATGGATACATGATCTGAAGGAAGAATATGCATGGCGGTTCAGCAGTGGATATGAGTTTAACGCACATGTACATTGGGTAGAACAGAATCTATATGACAACTTATACGAGAGATTTTTCGCGATCTTTCTAGTAGAACTATACGAGTGGCTAACTACTCATGCATCTCAACAGAATTGGAGGTATCACACGCTTGTCTAGACATAAGAAGAATTTTAGGCCCTTTATGATGCTGATTTGATCTGGACTCGCATGCTGTGGATACTTGGTTTTGTGGTGTTCTAAATAGTTATATTCTAGAGTATTCAATTTTGACGTACTCATTCCTAGAGGTAGCTAAATTCCAGTTTTTGTGGTATCGAAGAGGAGTATATTTTCAAGGTACTCCACTAGCGATCAAGATCTTGATGGTAAATTTGAATCTAGAGAGTAAACCAATGCCTAAATAAAATTCACCACGCGTGAGGGCAGGAATAGGTTTGGTGAAAGATGGCAGACCTAGCGGTAGAAAGGTAAAGAGAGGAAAGGCAGCTTGAGTATAATGAGGTGCGTGAGAGAGATATAGAGAAGCAATGTTCCATTATAGAAAGTATGGCGTTAAGGAGAGAGATGGCTCATGAAGGATTTACGACGCACGTAGAATACGTGGAACCAGAGCATCAAGAACTCCCCCATCTTGGAAAACATGATAGAGATACCCCCTCGGCCTCATAGAGAAGTGCGCTAGTAGAGACTATCTAGGACATGGGCACGCATCTTAATCCACCTGAAAACCTAGCCCTTGCACTTCGTTTTCCAGTATCTAGTATGACAAGGAACCAACAAGCTAATTTGGGAAGTAGGAGAGTAGGATTAATTTTAGGAGTAAGTACACCAATGGTAAGATAGATGACTTTACTGATATTTGGAGGAACATTCTTAGGCACATCATCCACACAAAATGCGAGCATGTAGATTGTTGGATTCACCTCTAGAAGTGGAACTACCTTACAGACTATAGATAGGGGTTCATTATATTTCCAATTTTGGATTCACCTATGGAAGTGGAACTACCTCACAGACTGTAGGGGTTCAGTATAGAACTACCTTCCATGCCAAGAAACATCTGGAGGTAGTTCATACCGATCTAAATGGTCCTCTAACTAATTCAATTTTGGGATTCAAGTACTTCTAACTGTTCACGGATGAACACTCTCGCAAGATGTGGGTGTTTTTCATAAAGAAGAAAAGTGAGGCTCTTCTACATTTCTAGAGCTTCTATCATCGTGTTATGAAAGAGACCGGAAAACCACTTCTTCTACTTTGCTCAGATTGAGGGGGGAATTCGCATCAAATAAGTTCTTGGCATTTTTGAACCAATATGGTATTAAGTAGAATTTGAATGCTCCCTACACACCCTGACATAATGGAATTGTTAATGAGCATTGTAATCACACAATGATGGAGATGGCTTGCTACATGATAACAATAGCAAAGCTATAGGAACGCTATTGGGGTGAAGCAATACAAACAACTATATATCTTCTCAATAGGGCACCGATAAATATTCTACAAAATAAAATGTCAGAAGAGGTATGGAGTGGTAGAAAGCCATCAATTTCTCATTTACAAGTATTTGGTTACACAGTATACATGCATGTCCTAGCTCAGAAGAGAAAGAAGGTTGAGCCAAAGACACTTCTGTGTATCCTCCTTGGCTACAACACTACCTCGAAGACATATCGTCTCATTGATCCTGAGATAAAAAAAATATACAAGAGTCGGAATGTGGTCTGTGACGAGTCATCCTTTGGCTCAATAGTATCAACAGAAGATCCACTTCCAACCACCTCTCATCGACTAGTCTCTGGACAAAATGATGAACCAGAGGAGACTCCTCAGAGAAAAGAAATGATGCAAAGAGAGCTATTTGTTGACCTTGGAGAACTGGAGAATGTGACTCCACATCAATCCACATAGAAACGACACAATTCTTCTCAAAAGTAGACAAGTTCTCATCTGAAGTGGGTATAAATCACCACCAAGGACTCACATTTGCAACAACTCCCAGATACATCAACTGGATTCAAAACAAGGATTCAAATAAGAAATGAGGTAAAATTTACACTCATCAGTTCACTGATTAATATCTATGAGCCTGATAATGATCATGAAGCACTCAGTTAATCTCAGTGGAAGGAAGCCATAGATACAAAATATGACTCACTCATGAAAAATCAGACATGGGAGCTTATTCAATTTACCTACAAGAAAGAAACCCATAAGCTGTGTTGTCGCCAAATCACTGCACCCTCCGAATGGCCAGAATGTGAATAGGACGTTCGGTGTGATTGGGACACATGGGATCACCTCTCAAGCTGTGGGACTTGGGCTCGAGGTGGACCTCCGGAGAAGGCCGGCTTCCTCTTTCTAAACTAAGTGTTGTACTACTCCTAGTGTAACAAAAATGATTATCTAGTCCTAGGCTAACATTTTCATGGGGTTTTAGGGAAAGAGATTTATAGAAATGAAACTATACTAGGGATGGTGATGCACCGGATAAAGGGTGTCTTCAGATTCAGGAAGGGTTAATTTGAAGAGGGTGTGTGCTCCACAAGTCAACTTCACCTACTGCAACTTAGAGAGGGTACAGGATACCACAGACTAAGAGACATGCGTTCCCTTTGTTAAAATTTATCAGACCGAGAAATATACCAGTTTCCCAGTGAAGAAGGATGAACTCAAGAAGGGTGAATAGACACCACAACTCAACTGCATGCAATACTCCACCACTCGATAAGCACAAAACTCCAAGAACCTGCAATAGAAACCTAAACTTGCACAGTGTACCTGCAAGTACTAGAAAGGCACAAAGAAGCATAAAAGGATGAAAGGACCGAGATTAGTCACAAAACACACACTTTTATTGCTTCAATAACATGCCACAATGCATCATACATTCAGAAGAGGCCAATAGTTGCCATTACAGTCTTGAAGAGGAGGCTTGAAAGTTCTCTCAACACACAAGAACAACTTGCAGAAGAGAGAGGATTCTTGAAAAGTATACACTCGCTTGAGATATCTAACTCTCCAACTTGTTTGAACTGTTGGAACCCTTTGAAATGAGATTCCAACTTACATTTATAGAAGAATATGTGAGAAAGAAGAGGAAAGGTCATAATAACATTCCTAAAATGAAGGCCCATGATGTATTTATTACAGTTAGTTGAACCACCTGAGAAGGTTCCATCATGGGTCATTAATTACCTGATGACCTAGTCTTCTCAATTAATTAAAAGAATATTTAAATAAAATATTTAAATAAAAATATTAATTTAATTAACATAATGTTGGGACCCCCCCGTTGACCCATTTGACTTGAAGAGGAGGGGGGTCCATGTGGATAGAGTCTGCACAAATCTCAACTCGGTGAGCTTCGAATCCTCTAACTCGGTGTTGCAATCGATTTTGAACCCCACATTAAATCTTTCCTTGCTTTGGTAATCGGGCCCTTTTGCATTGAGTCCTTCGAATGGTGTGCTATCAAACTCCATTCTTATCATCTTCCTCTGTTAACTCGAGACCATTTATGCATTCCACGTTCAAACTTCATAAAACATCACCACGAGCTCCTTGCGAAGTCACCGAGCTCTTCATCCAACAAACGATCTTACCTTTCCTGGGCTCAAACTCACTTGAATACCGAGCTTAACCCAATATTTCTAAAAAGAATGGTTTTACCACAATGCTCACGGTTCTTCTTTATCATATAACACTTGTAGTAAGAATGTTTTGGATTTTCCATAATAAGCACAATTTGTACCTTCCAAACAATGAGAAAATGCCATTATCAATAAAGACCTAATGCTGCCATGCTGATGACCCAGGCTCATGCCCATAACATGTCGATAGACACCCTTGAGACTGATTTTTGGCCAAAGAGCCCTTCGGTATTTTGGCAGTGCACTCAGCAATCTCGGCTCCAATCAACAATTATGCCACTATTGGGATCTTAGTATGGCATAGGTAGCTGTGAGCTAAACCATATACTCATTTTTCCAGAAACTAAAAGATCCTTTATGTTACAATTTACAACACATAAAATAAGCCCTTCAAAAAAATACATTGAACCAAACTGGGGCAACCAAAAGGACCTTGGAAAAATGTACAGGTAACAACCATATGAATTCTTCCTTAGTCGTGAATCAAAGCTGATAGAAATAAGCTAGATAAAAATAGCTTGAAATTACAGTATAAGCGTTCATTGTTAAAAACAAGTTTCTCTGAACCTGGTAAAAGAATACTGTTATTGTCTGATTGGATGTACATAATGGAAGGGTATAAATATTGCGTACTTGCCCACAGAGTTTTTCAAAGAGACCATTTACCACTAACAAAGATGTGGCATACAAAACGGCCAACCAGGTATTTCAGAGTTGACCTTCACATTCAATTCGTTTCTAGGAGAAAACATGCTGAGAAATATGAATCATTTCATTTTGCACCATTTCAAACCTTCATCTCCTGGTTCGGGCAAATTTTATGAAGCCTTGAATGGCGTGACTCCAATCCATTGTATACGGAAGTGAATATTTGTTTCCTGCAACTTCTTGTTTAAACGCTCGAAAGAAAGGCTCCTACTGTACTGCACATGCCTGCTTCCTGTGGTTGATCTGTCTCGCTACCACCGAATGCTCAGAGCCTGAATCAGAGTTGGAAGAAGTATGCTGGCAAAGGTGAACTGATCAGGTCAGACATCCATTCATTGCATGCTGAGGAACAGTATCAATGCTTTGTGAGGAAACCTGTGTCTTTTGTAAGCTGCAATTATGGTATTCCATGAGAAGGCATTTTCTTTTTTGTGAGCCTGAAACTGGATATCGTTTCCAACGTCGACCCATCTTCAACCATCTCGCCATCATCCTCCCTTATCGATCGGAAGGTTACTCAACGCCCAATTTGCAACTGCCACTTTAATTCTCCTGGTAACTCGCAAAAAGACTCGGACCACTCTAAGCTGCGTGGGGTTTCTGTTTACACGGCCTGTGCAGAAATCTCATGACGGATTGCCATCTTAATATTTCCCATTTGGCAGTCTGATGCAATTTCTCCCCTACGCGTAGTAAACAACATGGTTTTCCACGGTTACATTTCCACTTGGCAATCTGATCCAATTTTTCCAACGCAGAGTGAACAGCCTCAGCGCGGGATTAATAGCCTGGCCCGCCATCATCAAATTTCCGCTTGGCATTGCTTGCCTTATTTCCCACGTCCGGGATTTCTTCTTTGGCTTGCCATATTTCCCACGTTCGGGATTTCTTCTTTGGCTTGCCATCCACGAAAACCCACTTGGAATTAGGCTTCTCGGATTCCCATGATTTTCCTCCTACCGAGTTTTCCTTCAACAGATTTGAGGATAACATTAAACTCTCAGTGCAAACATTTTAGATGTAGCTTGTAAGGTGTGATAATTCTGACAGAAATGTTTATACCCACCAATCTAGTGACTCGTTGAAGATGCTCATATAATTACAAAGAAAATTGTGCCTCATGAATATTCTGATATGAAACAGTCCCACCTCTATGAGATTCGCTTCCATGAGTTACATCGTAAAACAAGTAAGATCTCGATAGAGAGTCTTTGTAATAAATTTCCTCAGGTCTGTTGTTGGAAGCATTCAAAAGAACTCTTCTATAATGCAACACGCCTGTGCATCGAATGCTCGGCCACTTTGAGCGTAGAACTGAAGTTCTCCTAGGAAAGTGCCAAGAGGAAGTAATTGGCTATACGCAGCAGCTACAGGGTAGAGAGTAAACTTATCTCAGAAAATGAGTGGCCTCCAGAGAGAGTCGATTGCGATAGCTACCGCAGGGTGATCCCAAGGAACCGTTGGTGTTGATCCTGATGTTCTAGTTGCATGCGACCACAATCGTGATCAGTTGTTGTAAAATCTTGCCGCTGTAGTAGAAGAACGAGATAAAGTTTTAGTTGAGTTGTCTCGCCTTTTCATTTTGGAAATTCTCTTCCATGGAAGAAGCTCGACCAAATCTTGAGGCAGCTATTGTCTCCGTCGAGTCATTAAACCTGAATTCATATTCCAACAAGGAAGCATCAATCTCTCCATGTTGAATTAAAACGGATCGAACTCATCATTTCTCTACCTCAATGAGCCAACCATCGAAACATCCTCCGCTCCTATCGAGACTCTTTTATGACAAGCCAAAGTTGGACAACCGAACTTACATTTCCTACTCATGAACTCGTCTAAGGCTTGTGATCTGAGTTATGACCGAGTTAGGACAAGGCACGAACTCCTCTGATGACTCGTCTCTTTATTCCCGATTTGACACTATTTTAGCTCGACTGAGTGAGATAAGCTTATCGAACTCCTCGATGGCTCGCATTCTTGGAAAAAACTGAGCGATCTCACCTGATGACTAGAAGTGGGTCCCTGGGACCAATGTCGTGATTTGATAGTAATAAGGCCCTGTTTTCCAATTTTTCCATGTGCGTAAAATTGGATAACAAGCTGCAAATGGGTTTTTAAGAAAAAATATAAGGAAGAAGGATCCATCGACAAATGTAAATCATGTCTTGTAGCAAAAGAATATGCTCATAAAGAGGGCATCAACTATGAAGAAACCTTCGCACCCACTGTGAAGATAAATACCATCAGAGTTTTTTACGCACTAGCAGTACAAAAAGGATGGAGACTTCAACAGATGGACGTCAAGAGTGCTTTCCTAAATGGTGATATGAAAGAATAAGTGTACATGACCCAACTTGAAGGATTTTCCGATGAAGAACATCTTAAGAAGGTATGTCATCTCATCAAATCACTGTATGGACTAAAATGAGCTCCAAGGGCATGGTATATCAAGATCGACGATCACCTTTTGTAGCATGGGTTCACTCGTAGCCCCTCAGATTCTAATTTGTATATAAATAAGGTAGGCAAGGAAATTATCATTCTTGTTGTATATGTATATGATCTTGTGATCACTGGAAGTTCATAATATCAGGTTGATATTGTGAAGAATGATCATAAAAGAACCTTCAGCATGGCAGATTTGGGGCTACTACATTACTGTCTTGACTTAGAAATATGGAAAAAGGAGCATCACATTTTTTTCTCCCAGATAAAATACGCCAAGACACTCCTAGAAAAGTATAGAATGTTTGATTGTAAACCTATATCCACTCCAATGGGGAAAGGCTTATAACTTTCAAGATTCCAAGATTCACCTCAAGTAGATGCTACTCTCTATAGGAAATTTGTTGGAGGACTCATCTACTTGACATATACCTGACCAAATTTATGCTATGCTTTTAGCTATCTTTCCAGATTCATGCAGGAACCAAAGAAATGTCACTGGAATGCAATAAAACATGTTTTAAGGTATGTCCGAGGTAGAGTTAATTATGGTCTGGGATATAAGAAGAATGATCAATTCTTCTTACAGGGATAAGTCGACTCAAACCATGCTGGTTCTGTTGATGACAGGAAATCAACTACAGGATACATATTTCATCTTGGATCTGGACTTATCTCATGGATAAGAAAGAAGGAAAATGTTGTTTCTATCTCATCCACATATGAATAATATCACATCACACGAGGAGCTATGTGCGAGGTGATATGGTTACGTCACATTTTGGATGACCTAGGAATTCCTAAAAAATAGTCACCTATTCTCTATTACGATAATTAGAGTGTGTTGAAGCTCATGCAAAATTCAGTCTTTCATGAATGAACAAAGCATATTGAGATTGATTGTCATTTAATTCAAGAGCACATCTTCAGCCATCACATTCAGCTCTAGTATTGTCCTATAGAAGCACAAGTAACTAATATTCTCACCAAATCCTTAGGAAAAGTAAAATTTGAAACTTTTAGGGGTTACCTTTGCAAGAATAATGTAATAAGGGGGGAATGTTAGTATATTCTATGCATGTTATCTTATTATTACACTAGTTGGTATCTATTCCATTATTCTCTCCTTCTTGTTTTTATCTTCTCCATCCATCCCGGGGAATATTGTTTACTCAATATACCTATAAATATGTGTCGTGTTTTTGATGATAATATAGAATAAGAAGAGATATCAATCTCTATTCTTTCTCCTGTATTTCAACCTCTCATAAAATATAAAATAAATAAAAAAACATATAACTGTCAAACCAATGCCAAGTGTTTGTTACCTTTTCCCGTTTCCTTCTACTCAGCGAGTCTCTTTTTCTTCATAGGAGCCAACTCATGAGAATTTCATCATTGTATGCACACCGTCAAAATAAAGAGTTAGTATACACAGAAATAAATACAGACTAAATTACATATAATAATTTTTACAACCAAATTACAACACCCTCTTATTTTCTTACATGTGAATGAAATGGGAAATCCATGTAACTAGGTAATATGGAATTATCTCAAGGTGTGGGACCATGAAAATCTGATAATTCTCTAGAGAAGGTTGGTTCCTCTTCCTAAACTAATCCCAAAACTAGTCCTAATGCCTTAAATACATCTATCCAGTCCTATCCTACGATTCCAAAGTGCTAGGGAGAAGGAAAAATGCATGAAAATGGAAATCAAACACTAAGAAGGTGATAAAACTAAGAGAAGGGTGCTTGGGAAACTCTCTAAGGGTTGAAAGTGAAGGAAAATCACTACAAGATAAAGGGTGTTGTATCCACAAATTTTCCACATTTTCTTTGTGGATATTTTAGTTCAAATTGTGAATCCAAATTTGTGGACTCCACCCACAATAATTTCGTGGAAACATAAAATGTGACAAAATTTGTGAAAATATCTACAAAAAATAAGTGTGAAAATTCCACAATATTATAATGTGGAATTTTTCATAATTTTAATATTGTTACATACTTACAATTGAAATTTTTTGTGTGTATATTCACAAATTACATATTGTTGTCCATCCATAATTTTAAAATTACGACATGTATCACAATAATTAGAATTTAGTTGCAAGTAAATTCTTAATTTTGTAATTGTAAGTATTTCCATAATTTTCTTTGAAAAATTAAAAATTTATAAATTATAGTTCTTTTTTACAATTTTCATTTATAAATATGAGATATTATAATTTTTATTTATAACTTTTTCTTGTTAATATTCATTTTAACTATTAAAATAAAATTTAAAATATTATTTTAACTATTTTATTTAAATTTAAAATATTAATAACATGAATTTAATATTTAATTAAAAATGATATGTTTACACTGAAATAGAAAAAATTATTAAATTACATAGCTTTGAATTAAATCTAATATCTAAGAATCATTATAAAACTGTGCATTGCATGTAAATATGACAATTTGTAAATATTATATTAATAATAATAATAACTCCTCCTTTGCCAAAGTACCCAAACAATGAGTATTGAAGATAAAACTATTAGACATAAATTTTGAAAAAATTACATGTAAAGTGATTAATATTAATTTATCAAAATAAAAATATTTCTAAAAGGCTTGTCCCTCTCTTTAAAACTTGCAAAAGAACTCTTAATCAAATATTATAAAATAATATTGAACAAATTGTTTCAAACAGATAAATGTCTTTAATGCATGAAATACAATTTTAAAAAAAAAATTACATGTATATTTCATAAATATATGAAATTTAAATATTTCATATAACTTATAAATAACTATCCTATTAAAAATATTGTTGAATACATTATTTTTAAAAGTGTTTATTTGCCTTGTTGGAAAGGAGCACTAATTGTATTGTTGCATTCACTTGACTGGGCATGAATGATGGTTTCCGTATTGCATTCTAGAGGATTTCCTTGTTCTTCAATCTCCATTCCATTAAGTCATATCCTTCACTTTCTTCAAATTCCTTCATTAATAATGAAAACACAAGTTAGTGTATTACATCTTCTTGTAATATTGGTTATTGTCATTCAAGAAATATATTTTCATTTGAAATTTTAGAATATAGTTTCGACAATATAAATCGTAATGCCCCACTTTGTCGCCCTTAACCGATGAATTGTGGATTCTTCCTCCACACCTGGTTTTCAATGCAAGAGTGTACTCCTCCAGTTTCTCGTGTCCCTAGAGGTATCGGATCCAAGTCGTCTTATCTCACTGAAGCTTTGACGACCTTCATGGACACTAGTTTTTCTGAAGTTATTTAATTTTCTTTCCTTTTCTTTGTTTTGGTTGGATAATGGCAATGAGGAGATCTATAATCAAATCCAAACAAAATATATAGATTAATTAAATATTGTTTAACTGACCGAATCAAATAAATAAGATGGAGATAGTTATTAAACAAAAGTAAAATTTAATAGCAAGTAAGACAATATTTATATATGTACATATATTAAAATAGAATATTATTAAAACGCATACATTTACACTATGGAAAATGTTGCGGTGGGTAAGGAGACCTGGTCTTTAATTAGGCGTGGAGGAAGAGCACTTACCACTCAGTATTTTTGGCAAGGCGTGTTGGTCTTTCCTTTGGTTTGAATGCCAAGTGGGGGGGGGCAGTTGGCCGCCTGTCTCTTCTAGCAACCTTTCAACCACTTCTGACCTGTATCTTTTATGACCTGCTCTACCTTCCTTGACTTCCTCGTGCCCTTGTCTACCACTTCTTTGAGTGCTGCGTGGTGTGTTCTGCCGGATCTCCACAGCAACAGCCTGTGACAGTAACTTAGCCAGGCGACAGGCATATTGCAGTTTGGTTGAAGCTTTTTGAGCGCTTCCAACAGGCAGGTTGTCCAACTATGTTGTTTTCTATGCAGTATCAATGCATCCTCTGATTCGGGATCCTCCTTCAAGACATTTATGTCAAAATCGACTATGTGATAGTGAGAGTGTTACCAGGAGACCTGAAGAAATTCCTTTGCAAAGTTTCTCTATTGAGATCTCACTTGTTTTACGATGTAACCCATGGAAGATGATCTCATAGGCGTGGATCTGTTTCATATCAGAATATTCATGAAACATAATTTGCTTTGCAATCATATGAGCTGCTTCAACGAGTCACCAAGTTGGCAGGCATAAAGGTTTCTGTTGGATTTATCGCACCTTGCAAGCTACAGCTGAAATGTTTGCACCGAGAGTTTGATGTTGTCCTCAAATATGATGAAGGAAAAGGTTTATTTATCATTACGGTAGATGCCTTTCAGAGCCTCTTCATCCTCATCGTCGCCAACTCCAATCCAACGGTTTTGGAGTGCGCCTCTGCGATACAATTTTCGGCTGAAATTTTTTGCTGCACAAGCAACACACTTGATATTTTGTGGCAGCTTCTTCACAGGTGAAAATACATTTGGTTTGCTTTCTCGGGGAGGTCATGGGTTTTGACAACGAGAGTATCATAAATATACAATCACTCCCTGGAGAATATTTCTGTCCAGTTTGTAGGTAGCTTGTTTACCCTAATGAGGCTGTGCAAACCCAATGCACACATCCTTACTGCAAGCCTTGCCTAACTTATGTGCTGAGTACTACTAGGGCCTGCCCTTATGACGGGTATTTGGTTACTGATACAGATTCAAAGGCATTGCAAGAGGCAAATCCGGTACTGGCTGATGCTATAGGCCATGTGACAGTTCATTGCCTGTACCACAAGAGCGGCTGCACTTGGCAAGGGCCTCTTTCAGAGAATATAGCTCATGGTAATGGTTACCAGTATGGTTCATCCCCTGTTGTAGGTAATAGATGTGGCACCCAGATTGTTCACCGACAAGTACAAGAGCATGCTCAGAATTTCCCTGGGACACAGGGCCAGGTTCAGCAACAAGAAAATGCTCCTCAGGCTCAAGGTGGTGCAGTTGCAGCAGCACACACTGAGCAGAATCAAGTGGTACAAGCTGGAGTTCAACAATATCCAGCACAAATAGTGTCCCAAGTCCCACAAGCTCCAGTTTCTCAACCCCCCCAGCTTATCATCCCAGACTTGCACAAGTTTCTCGAAAACAGTTCAATGTCACGGCATCCCCATGATATTGTAAAACGAGGCTTTAACATTTACCCCATCAGTATATGGGCAGAGATGCACATTGCGGACTATACAATTGATTTTATGAAGACAAGAGCATGGCCGTTAACAGAGTTTGGACCTTCAGCAGGTTGAGGAAGAGAAGTTGCGCTGGTTGGGTTGCTGTTGCAGGCCCCGTCCATCTTGTTATCGACTGCGGGAGCTTAATCAGGCACGATATTCTCTATACCATTGATTCTTATGTTGTTATTTAACTGAATCATTAAATAACTCTACTCTTCATATAAATGTCTCGTGTGATGGTATGCTGTTTGGTTTCCACTTCCCTTGCTCGTTTGTATTTTTTTTTGGCGTTAGAAATGATTGCGCTGGTTGAAGCCTTTTATATTGTTTTCTGGGTTTTAATAAATATTAGTTGGGTGAACTTTGTTCTTAAGACTAATAAAACAAAAGAGGTGGGGGTCCTGTAATGGAAAATTCCCGAGTTCTTTGTGTTGGTCTCACGATTTGAATGTTTTATCAAACATTGTCGTTGGACTCAACTTTATAGTTCCTGTTTTGTTCTTATTCTTGTTTCGGTTCGAGATCTGTAGTTCTGGTTTATGTTGGGTATTTGCGAATTGGTGATTGAGTACTGCGAGTGCATTGTGTATAGGTGAATGATGTTATTCCTGTCTCTATCCTTTTCTTTTAGTTGTTTTAAGTTCTAGTAACCCTTCCCAGTTGGCTTGGTGTGTGCTTAGCTGGACTGATTTTTGAATTGAGCCAAGTTGATATTACTTACAACTAGGTTAGTTGCTTTTGTTATTTTTTTTTTAATCGCTCGAAGAAATACTTTTATTCTTCGAGTGTCATGGTTGATCTTCATAATTTGATATCAATTCATGTTCACCGTTTGGAGATTGTTGTCTTTGGAATCACCTTCTCTCCCTTGGTGACTGTTGTATGTTTTGAGGAATGTAGCTGATCCTATGGAATGTCTTCTTTAGACGTTACTCACATTTCTTTTGGATAGCTTAAAATGTCAGAGGAAATACTCTTTTTCTTACCTTGATTTTGTTTCACACATGTTGGAGGATACGAGATCTACTTGATCATTAGTGAGGAAGTTTTCAAATCTTAAAATTGGGATGTTGGTTTTATGCGTAAGAAATTACTCTACTTTTTGCTCCGTAAAGATGTTTAAATTTCATTCTCCTGTGACTTAGAGGTTGGTGTGTTTGGAAACTCATTGGTTGACTGGTTTTTGTGATGATCGTTGTGATACGACCTCCTTGCTGTCATTGTAGTAGAATGGTTATGTGTTGACCAGAAAGGTTTAAGTCAACTTGTTGTTGACGACAGATCCTTTGGAAGCTATGTATCCTGTGTTGTGTTCTTGTGAATGATTGAGTAACCCTCCTGTAAGATTTATAATGGTTATGTTTGGTCTTGCCAAGTTTGTCCTTTTTCTTAAGACATTCTCTTGATTAGAAGAAAGTTTAATAGAAGGATTGTTAGGATAGGATGTGGCCCATACGGGGTCATTTGTGCGTTTCATCCCTTTTCTTTCCAATTTATTTATTCTGTACTGACATAAAATTAACTGTTATAGGCACATCACCTTAATATTAATAAGTCATGTTGGTTTAGATATTCTCATGTCGATTGATTGTTTGGGATCTTCCAGTGGCATAGTGAATCCTTGGCTTGGTGAACTAACTTAAACAAATAGGGACAGATCACGTTTGAAATTAATTCTCTTCTTGTAATTGTTTTTGTTTCGAAATGTTATCTTGTTAAAATGATGGTCATTATTGTGATATGGGTGAAATTCACTATGATGTTTATTAACTGCTCCTATGAGAAAATGATAATTAAATAGAGTTAGTGCCGTCCCTTTTTATTTAGACATTTTATGCTTTTGGACAACTCTTTAATTGCTCTTGTTTAGACTCTTGGATTATTGTTTTCTTCATCAACGGTGCTTTTCTTCCTTGAAACAGTTAGATAACAACATATTGTCTTAATGTTATAGCTTTTATCGTGCTCAGTTCTTGCGAACTGACATGTGCTAACAAATGTGTAGGAGGATTTCCTGAGTAGAAAAGAAAAAAAAAAAGAGAGAAAAAGAAACACGTGTAGAAAGTGGATTCCAGCCTTCTTAGGAACTGCTATTGTACGAATGTTTTTCTTTTGTTTTAAAACATTGGTATGGAAATTGTGGAGACTATATAGAAGGCATTGCGTTATAATTTTGTATTGTTCTCATGTAGGTTGTTGTTATCGTTTGAAAGTCAATTTGAGAAATATTATTGTCAATAAGATTAAATGAACTTGTTTTGACATGCGTATCCTTTGTTGAATTTTCACTTTTCAGATTATGATTTATCCTTGAATTTTCAAACCTAATTCTAATTATCTAAACTTGAATCAACATGCATTGCTCTAGTTACCTTGGTCATGTGTCGTTTGGTAGAGGACTATGTTTTGAATCTAGCAAAAAAAAAAAAAAAACAAAAGAAACAAATATACCTGGTGACCCCACTTAAACTAATCAACAATCTCTTATTGTGGTGAATCCTTAGGAACGGTCTTAAGGTGAAATCAATGATTAAATTCTTGGAAGATAATAATATTATAATAAATAGAATGGAACTTGACTAAGAAACTCTTTGATTCATCTTACCCGTTGAAAATGTAAACAATATACTTATGTCTATCTCTTCAAGTGAAGCCTGAGTCAAACCAATAATATTTTTGGTTAGACTCTTGGCCCCAATGAAATCCTTTTTAACCACTAATAAGATCTTAATGATGAATCCAAGTTTTAGACAGTCATGTACTGTAAAAATAAAATAAAATAAAAATATGACCACTTAAAAAGGGTAAAACATATTTGTTTAAAAGCACAACGTTGAAAACAGTTTGATGAAGTTAAGAGCCTTGAGAAACTAACTGCCTCCTAACCAATGAATAAGTTAATCAAGTAAATGAAGCAACCTCTTACCATCCAATAATTGGTTTACACTGTATATTAACATTAACAAGGTAGGGGAAAATTCTTCAAAGGAGACATGAACTTCAGATTCTCCTATCATGATTCCTCTGGGAAAAGTAAAGAATGTAAAAACACTTACAGCTAAAACATGAATCTAAAGAAACCTTCTATGGGAAGACCTTGTTTGTAAAATTGCATATTTTAGATGAACCATTGTGTCCTAAGTGTGTGCCTCATGTTTATCTGTAACCAGTGTGGGTCCGTGTTGTGGAAAGCATGTCTTTAGTTGGTTGTATTCCCTAGAGAACTTGTGTAGTGTCGTATTATCTTCAAGCAAGTCAAAAAAAAATATCCTGTATTTTACTGTGTTGTTCGTGTGTGGAATTTTTGGGTTGTTACACTTGGTATCAGAGCGAGGTTCATGCTCTCGAACCTATGGGCCGGATTGGTGTTGTATGGTGATGTTACATGATGGTGATGGTGTTACATGATGATACTGCATGATGATGATGATGATGCATGATGGTGGTAGATATTGGATGAGTAATGTGCTTTAAACGTGATGTGATTGATGTCGTAATTGTGATATTGTGAACGCACATGATGGGTATGTCACCTTGTGCGTATTTGTGATCATGTTGATGTGCTAGGGATGGGAGTTTTCTCTCTCCTTCTTGTGGATTCTATGAAGAGTTCACGTGTGAATTACATAATTTGTACTGTGATGTGTGAAAAGAATTCTAATGTGGATGATGGAGTGTTGGAACATTGTGACATATTGTGATATGTAGGTGTATCAATGTGTTGTATGACTAGATTGATGTTAAGCAAAATGAGTTGTATCATGATGTTTTTACCATGTTTTGAAGAAATGTGTGTACCACCTTGTTATGTGGCAATGGATGTTATGTTGTGATGTACTATGTCCATCATATATATGAGTTGTGTGATAAGTAATGATTCATGTTGTGATATAGGGGCATACAGTGAGCCTATGAACCCTATTGTGTAGTGATTGCACTTTGGGTGAAGAATGTGGTAAAGTGATGTATTGCACCCTGTGAATGTATGATTGTGACCTACCCCGTATACATACCATACGTGAGACGTTATGGTAGCTATGTGTGTACCACCATGGTGTTAGTGATGTAGTTATATGTTATGTTGTGAGCCTTACACTAACCGAACCTGAGGGAAATCGGTAGACTGTGCATGTATGGAGTGAGAAAATGTGTACCGTTGACCAGTCACTCGAGCCGAGTACGAGATAGGAAGTGGAGCCTTACATAGGCTGAAAACCCACTTTCCTTTGTTTGGTATGTGTGACACCTGTTCAACGGGTGTCATGCATATTGTGTTTCGCACACACCTTAGGCTCAGTAGATGGTGACTTGTACTCTTTTCTCTCTCCCGATATGGTTGTCAGGGATGGATTTAACCTATGTTACTTTGACTATGTTGAGCCTTGTTGAAGTTGTGGCGAGATGATTCTGATTGAGATGATGACAGTTGTATTATTGATATGTATTTTACGAGCTGAGGCTCGATGTTCCGAGTGCTAGCAACTCGTTGAGTACCCCTTTGTTGGCTAGATAAGGCCACACAGTTATCGTAATGTGACATTATTATAATTTGATTTTATTCGTAAATTGAGCTTTTTACTTTATTTTGTAAGGACCAGCAACTTTTCTTGATTGCCATGCTTTACAATTTTGGGCATTTCCTTGGTTTTGGCACTAACATGTGGATTTTGATACTAACTATGGCTATTTGGCCATTTATTTTGCTTGATTTTAGGTCTTCTTTTAAATTTTAAGCATTTTACCATTGCCCAAGGCTTGTACTTTGCCACTTGGCATTTGATTGGATTGTTATGCTGGTTCTATTGTCGTGATGTGTGGAATAGGGTCATGGGATGCACCATGAGATGGTTGGACCTATGGACCCGCTTCGTTGTATAGGGGTATGCCCCAAGGAGTTACAGATAACTAGCGGGTTGTTGAACCATGCGTTATTATGTCACTTGGGTTAGGAGTGTTCGAACTCTATGTGTCTTGGACCATAGGGTCAACCGGCCTCCTTGAGGGAGGCATAAGAGACTTGAGGGAGGCATAAGAGTTTGAGGGAGGCTTATGATATTTGTGTGTATGGTTGATGTTTCGGGATATATGTTGAGTTATTGTGATGTTTTGGTAGTGGTATTTTGATGTATGTGTTACTCATGTCAGATGGATATGTGTTGTGATGTTGTGGACATGTCATTGATTCCCTTGTGGACACTATGTACCTGTAGCATTTGTTTGGAGTTATGTGAATTTGTTTCATCGATGCAAATTGAGGAAATGTCTGGTGGATTGTAGTACTTTTTGTTCAAGTATTTAATATGTCGGTCATAGATGTGTGACAAGTACTATGTTATGTGGACTGTGCCTATTCTATTCCTGTATTTGTGTAACCTTTTGTGGTGTTATACAATCTTGAAGTATATACTTGTGTGCTTGTGAATCCGTAGGGTCTTGTGAACCTGATAGGGTGTTGTGTTAGCAGTTCATGTTGGGCACCCACAATAAGGAATAAATCAAAACTCTTCAATGATGATATTTTTTTTTTTAAAGAAACTAAAACTAGAAATAATGCTAATGGAAAGAGAACTAATGAAATAATGAATCAAGATACGAAACTGCCAATCTTCACAGAACATTGAAAGTTAAAATTTCTCCCAAATGTTCCTAAGGCTACTTGTGACCGTGCTTTAATCAACTAAAATTTTTAAACCATAAAGTGTACTTTCTCCCTTACCTGTTCTTGGTTGCGAACCATTCTTTTCCGTTGTGTTATGTCACATCGAGGATGATGCTTTCTTAAGGGGAGGAGAATGTAATGCCCCGCTTTGTCGCCCTTAACCGATGAAGTGTGGATTCTGCCTTCGCACCTGGTTTTCAATGCAAGAGTGTACTCCTCTCAGTTTCTCATGTCCCTAGAGGTCCTTCTTCCAAGTCGTCTTATCTCACTGAAGCTTTGCCGACCTTCATGGACACTAGTTTTTCTGAAACAGATTTAATTTTCTTTCCTTTTCTTTGTTTTGGTTGGATAATGGCAAATGAAGAGATCTATAATCCTGGTCCAAACAAAATATATAGATTAATTAAATATCGTGTTTAAGGCTGACCTGAATCAAATTTCATAAGATGGAGATAGTTGCATTAAACAAAAGTAAAATTTAATAGCAAGTAAGACAATATTTATATATGTACATATATTGGAAAATAGGTAAATTATTAGTTGTGCATACATTTACACTTTGGCAAATGTTGCGGTGGGTAAGGAGACTTCTGTCTTTAATGGTGAGGCGTGGAGGAAGAGCACTTACCACTCAGTATTTTTGGCAAGGCGTGTTGGTCTTTCCTTTGGTTTGAATGCCAAGTGGAGGGGGGGGGGGGCGTTGGCACGCCTGTTTCTTCTAGCAACCTTTCAAGCCACTTCCACCTGGGTTAGCATATGTCACTCTCCATATCATAAATGGTTATGACTATGGTCTACCTTCCTTGGGAAGTCCTCGTGCCCTTACCTGCACGTTCATTGGGTGCCACAAGGTGTGTTTTGGTCGAAAATCCATAGCAAACAACCCTGCGACAAAACATTAGCTAGGTGGCAGGCATATTGCAGTTTGGTCGAAGCTTTTGAGCGCTTCCAACAAGTAGGTTGTCCAACTATGTTGTTTTCTGTGCAGTATCTCTGCACCCTCAATTTCGAGATCCTCCTTCAAGACATTTCTTATCAAAATTGATTATGTGACAGTGTGATTGTTACTAGGAGACCTGATGAAATTTATTTACAAAGATTCTCTATTGATTTCTTGCTTGTTCTACGATGTAACCCATGGAAGAGGACCTCATAGGTATGGATCTGTTTCATATCAATGAATATTCATGAAGAATTTTTTGCTTTGCAAATTTTATGAGCTCCTTCAGCGAGTCTCTAAGCTGGCATGCATAAAGGTTTCTGTGGAATTATCACACCTTGCAAGCTACAGCTATAATGTTTGCACCGAGAGTTTGATACTGGGTCCTCAAATATGAAGAAAGAAAGGTTTATATATCACTACGGTTGATGCCTTTCAGAGCAGATAAGTCCTGAAACAATTTATTTCTCAACGGTTTTGCTAGAGAAGAATGAACTTTAATTGAGTACCAAGCATGCGAGATGCTAGAGGTTTCTGCTGGATTTTTTTTCTTAGGTCTCACTTGATAGTTTGTAGCTATCTTCTTGCACTGAAAATAGCATTTGAAGTGTGGAAACTAAGGGAGTGCCTTGGGATTTGAAAACGAAAGTATCATAAATAGTACAATCACTCCCTGTGATTGAATGTTTACTTTCCAGTAAGCTAGCGCAAGTGTTTTCAGTCAAAATCAGGCTGTGTGAACCCAGTGCAGAGTTCCTTACTGCAGGAGACATGTGATAACTTTTGTGCTACAGAGTACAACTAGGGGGTTGCAGGTCTGATGATCATCCTATGGTTACTGATACAGATTCGAACGCATTGCAAGAGGCAAATCCGGTACTGGCTGATGCTATAGGCCGTGTGACATTTCTTTGCTTGTACCACAAGAGCGGCTGCACTTGGCAAGGGCCTCTTTCAGAGAGTATAGCTCATGGTAATGGTTACCAGTATGGTTCATCCCTTGTTATATGTAATAGATGTGACACCCAGATTTTTCACCGAAAAGTACAAGAGCATGCTCAGAATTGCACTGGGACATAGGGCCATGTTCAACAACAAGAAAATGCTCCTCAGGCTCAAGGTGGTGCAGTTGTAGCAGCACACACTAAGCAGAATCAAGTGGTACAAGCTGGAGTTCAACAATATCCAGCAGAAATAGCGTCCCAAGTCCCACAAGCTCTAGTTTCTCAACCCCCCCTAGCTTATCATCACCAGACTTGCACAAGTTTCTCCAAAATAGTTCAATGTCATGGCATCCCCATGATATTGTAAAACGAGGCTTTAACATTTACCCCATCAGTATATGGACAGAGATGCCCATTGCGGACTATACAATTGATTTTATGAAGACACGAGCATGACCGTTAACAGAGTTTGGACCTTCAGCAGGCTGAGGAAGAGAAGTTGCGCTGGTTGGGTTGCTGTTGCAGGCCCCGTCCATCTTGTTATCGACTGCGGGAGCTTAATCAGGCACGATATTCTCTATACCATTGATTCTTATGTTGTTATTTAACTGAATCATTAAATAACTCTACTCTTCATATAAATGTCTCGTGTGATGGTATGCTGTTTGGTTTCCACTTCCCTTGCTCTTTTGTATTTTATTTTGGCGTTAGAAATGATTCCACTGGTTGAAGCCTTTTATATTGTTTTCTGGGTTGTAATAAATATTAGTTGGGTGAACTTTGTTCGTAAAACTAATAAAACAAAAGAGGTGGGGGTCCTGTAATGAAAATTCCCGAGTTCTTTGTGTTGGTCTCACGATTTGAATGTTTTATCAAACATTGTCGTTGGACTCAACTTTATAGTTCCTGTTTTGTTCTTATACTTGTTTCGGTTCGAGATCTGTAGTTCTGGTTTATGTTGGGTATTTGCGAATTGGTGATTGAGTACTGCGAGTGCATTGTGTATAGGTGAATGATGCTATTCTTGTCTCTATCCTTTTCTTTTAGTTGTTTTAGGTTCTAGTAACCCTTCCCGGTTGGCTTGGTGTGTGCTTAGCTTGAATGATTTTTGAATTGAGCCAAGTTGATATTACTTCAACTAGGTTAGTTGCTTTTGTTATTTTCTTTTGAATCGCTCGAAGAAATACTTTTATTCTTCGAGTGTCATGGTTGATCTTCATAATTTGATATCAATTCATGTTCACCGTTTGGAGATTGTTGTCTTTGGAATCACCTTCTCTCCCTTGGTGACTGTTGTATGTTTTGAGGAATGTAGCTGATCCTATGGTATGTATTCTTTAGACGTACTCACATTTCTTTTGGATAGCTTAAAATGTCAGAGGAAATACTCTTTTTCTTACCTTGATTTTGTTTCACACATGTTGGAGGATACGAGATCTACTTGATCATTAGTGAGGAAGTTTTCAAATCTTAAAATTGGGATGTTGGTTTTATGCGTAAGAAATTACTCTACATTTTGCTCCGTAAAGATGTTTAAATTTCATTCTCCTGTGACTTAGAGGTTGGTGTGTTTGGAAACTCATTGGTTGACTGGTTTTTGTGATGATCGTTGTGATACAACCTCCTTGCTGTCATTGTAGTAGAATGGTTATGTGTTGACCAGAAAGGTTAAAGTCAACTTGTTGTTGATGATAGATCCTTTGGAAGCTATGTATCCTGTGTTGTGTTCTTGTGAATGATTGAGTAACCCTCCTGTAAGATTTATAATGGTTATGTTTGGTCTTGTCAAGTTTGTCCTTTTTCTTAAGACATTCTCTTGATTAGAAGAAAGTTTAATAGAAGGATTGTTAGGATAGGATGTGGCCCATACGGGGTCATTTGTGCGTTTCATCCCTTTTCTTTCCAATTTATTTATTCTGTACTGACATAAAATTAACTGTTATAGGCACATCATCTTAATATTAATAAGTCATGTTGGTTTAGATATTCTCATGTCGATTGATTGTTTGGGATCTTCCAGTGGCATAGTGAATCCTTGGCTTGGTGAACTAACTTAAACAAATAGGGACAGATCACGTTTGAAATTAATTCTCTTCTTGTAATTGTTTTTGTTTCGAAATGTTATCTTGTTAAAATGACGGTCATTATTGTGATATGGGTGAAATTCACTATGATGTTTATTAACTGCTCCTATGAGAAAATGATAATTAAATAGAGTTAGTGTTGTCCCTTTTATTTAGACATTTTATGCTTTTGGACAACTCTTTAATTGCTCTTGGTTAGACTCTTGGATTATTGTTTCTTCATCAACGGTGTTTTTCTTCCTTGAAGCAGTTAGATAACAACATATTGTCTTAATGTTATAGCTTTTATCGTGCTCAGTTCTTGCGAACTGACATGTGCTAACAAATGTGCAGGAGGATTTCCTGAGTAGAAAAGAAAAAAAAAAGAGAGAAAAAGAAACACGTGTAGAAAGTGGATTCCAGCCTTCTTAGGAACTGCTATTGTACGAATGTTTTTCTTTTGTTTTAAAACATTGGTATGGAAATTGTGGAGACTATTTAGAAGGCATTGCGTTATAATTTTGTATTGTTCTCATGTAGGTTGTTGTTATCGTTTGAAATTCAATTTGAGAAATATTATTGTCAATAAGATTAAATGAACTTGTTTTGACATGCGTATCCTTCGTTGAATTTTCACTTTTCAGAATATGATTTATCCTTGAATTGTCAAACCTAATTCTAATTATCTAAACTTGAATCAACTTGCATCGCTCTAGTTACCTTGGTCATGTGTCGTTTGGTAGAGGACTATGTTTTGAATCTAGCAAAACAAAAAAAAAACAATAGAAACAAATATACCTGGTGACCCCACTTAAACTAATCAACAATCTCTTATTGTGGTGAATCCTTGGAACGGTCTTAAGGTGAAATCAATGATTAAATTCTTGGAAGATAATAAGATTATAATAAATAGAAGGAACTTGACTAAGAAACTCTTCGATTCATCTTACCCGTTGAAAATGTAAACAGTATACTTATGTCTATCTCTTCAAGTGAAGCCCGAGTCAAACCTGTAATATTTCTGGTTAGACTCTTGACCCCAATGAAATCCTTTTTAACCACTAATAAGATCTTAATGATGAATCCAAGTTTTAGACAGTCATGTACTGTAAAAATAAAATAAATATAAAAATATGACCGCTTAAAAAGGGTAAAACATATATGTTTAAAAGCACAACGTTGAAAATAGTTTGATGAAGTTAAGATCGTTGAGAAAATAATTGCCTCCTAACCAATGAATAAGTTAATCAAGTAAATGAAGCAACCTCTTACCATTCAATAATTGGTTTACACTGTATATTAACATTAACAAGGTAGGGGAAAATTCTTCAAAGGAGACATGAACTTCAGATTCTCCTATCATGATTCCTCTGGGAAAAAGTAAAGAATGTAAAAACACTTACAGCTAAAACATGAATCTAAAGAAACCTTCTGTGGGAAGACCTTGTTGTAAAACTGCATACTTTAGATGAACCATTGTGTCCTTAGTGTGTGCCTCATGTTTATCTGTAACCAGTGTGGGTCCGTGTTGTGGAAAGCATGTCTTTAGTTGGTTGTATTCCCTAGAGAACTTGTGTAGTGTCGTATTATCTTCAAGCAAGTAAAAAAAAAATATCCTGTATTTTACTGTGTTGTTCGTGTGTGGAATTTTTGGGTTGTGTCAATGTATATATATGTTTTGCATACATTTTTATTTCCTAAATACAAACCACAAAATAGGTTACAGACCATCAAACACCATAACATTTAAAATTTCTAAATATTATCTATATTTAGCTAAGATTGTCTTCCCTTAAAAATAAACCTAGACCGGTAAGATTAAATGCTAATTATAGGGTTAAGTAACATACCCAAAAAAATACAATCAATTGAAATGATCAGGAACTCTGTGGCATCAACATGCATTTTCATTGCTATGCATGTGTCTTGATAGTATAGATAAAATTTATATCTATCCACCTTAAAATTGTTGGTGATAATAGCAATGGTGGGAAAAACTTTAAAAACCCAAGTTTTAGCAGATGATATAATTAGAAAAATCTAAGATTACCATAGTATGACTCTTTAGAAATTAGCCAAAAATTAAAAAAGTTTCACATAAAATAGATGGTGTGTTTTGAAATGGAAAAAAAAAGTATATTAACACTTAAAAAATAATACTATCCAATCAAATTATCAGCTCTATCATAAACTCAATATGCATGCATGTAATGTTCATAAGTATGAAACCACAAGCATACAACCGTCCATAAAAGCATGCAAAAGTACTGAATGCTTCCAAATAATCAATAATACTGAGAGCTTCCAAATAATCAGTAATACACAATAGTATATGCTATGATCCATAAGTTACAACAATTAGAGATGTGTTCCCATCCTTGCACAAAAAGCACACACAATAACAAATGGAGGATTCCATGATGATGTAAATGTAAGTTGAAGATTCCATAAAGCATGCACAAGTACCAAAGATTCAGTAAAGAGTAGTCAAGAACAACATAGGAAAAACGTTGGAATACTATGTAACTTAAAATACAGGAATAATATGTAACAGAAAAATTGGAAATCCATAAAAAATTCATAAAACCTTGAAATTTTGATTATTTGTTTTACCCAAAAACGCTATATAGAAAACATTCTATGAACATACCAGAAAGATTGATTGAATCTTTAGGATTGAATAACTCCTGTTGCATAAATTTTCCAAACAGGAAAATGCAAAGTGGAACATATTTTATGTTTTAAACTCTAAATAAATAATAAAATCATTTACATACAGAGTGGAGCTTGATGTGGAAGACGAAAACAATACGGAGTGGAGCACTGTTAGTCAAAAATCATTTCGGGGTTTCCGTGGGAGGGGGGCGCGCCGGTGCACTTAGGTTGGATGCATCTGTTCTCATCGGCTTTGTTTTCTTTTTTGCTGTTTACTCACTGTGTTTTGTGGGTTTATGTGTTGTTTTTGGTAAGATTTCTTCCTTCTTGCATCCTTGTTGGTTTTGATCTGTTTTTCTTTTGCTCGCTTGGGCACATCCGACTTCTGAGCCTTCTCTGTACAAGGGTATAGTCCCTTTCATAAAAACTATTTGCCATTAATAAAAAAAAAAAATCATTTGCATGGAAATCGGTGCCATTTGAAAACAGATTTGGAATGAGTAATACTTTTTTACACGGGAATTTGAAAATGGTAGAAAAGGTCAACATGAATTGTGGAGGACTTAATGTTAACTTCACTTAAGACTACATGTTCTCCAATAAAATTTGAAAATGTCTCCCTATGTTCTCTAAAATTAAGGAGTATAGTGTGTAGCCCTATTTGAATATTAGACATTAAAAAAATATTTATAGTTTTTACAATATTAATTTACCTTTGATAATAATAAGGATTTATTTTATTTTTTCTAATTACATTATTTTTTATACAACTCTATTACTAATTTATTTTTATAATTATGTATTTTTTTATAGCTCCATGTTATAAACTAAAAAATAATTATTTGTAAATATATTTTTTAGTATCTTTAAATCTGTATATCTTGGAATTGTTTATATAAATTTCCATTTTTTAATAAATTTAAAACTTAATTCTATACCTTTTAGCTTGATGAGATACTGTTCAGGTAGATCTTGTAACTCATTTTACATTTTTATTAATATAATCTTCTAATGTGTATGCATTTGTGAGCTTACCTTAGTTACTAGAGATATTGTAGATTTATTCACGTACATCTCTTCTAACAAAGGAGGAGATCATGTAAAAGTGCCATGAAATCATGGTGAATCTACTGCCCAGTTATTTAAAACTTTTAAACTTCTTTCACCCACCCTGCAAGTGCCAGCTTGGCCATACCAGGTCCATTATCGCACATGTCTTAATTTCAAGTAAATTTGGAATAGTGTAGATTCCTCCCAATTTACTTTTACTATGCAATAGTTATGGTATTTTAATGCATTTGTTTTGGCATGTATGGACTCATCCTTGCTCGTGGCCGCACATTAGGTTCCATTTATTTTATTTTAGATTGTGCAAATATTCTAAGTGTAGTTCGTGGATAATACATGCCTTCTGTATTCTGCCCTGGCCGCGTGAGTTTGTGTGGTGAAGGAATTTTTGCCTTGTGTGGTCACATGGGCTCGTTTCATTTTTCATCTAGGATAGTTGCAGAAAAATGGTAATCCTTGTTGAGGAGGGGCGTGGAAAATTGCTGGTAGATTACGTTATGAAAAAAATGGAATCTAAATCTCTGTGCTTGGCATGTCATATATCCCCCCCTCTCTTTCCTAGATACCAATACGTGGAATCCTATCATTTTCTACGCTGCGTACCATTTATCTTCTGACTCTGCCCCGAATAGATGTGGGCTTGAGGAATTGTGATCTACATATTATTTAGATTATGGTTAATTATGTTGTTTCCTGAAATGCGTTTTGGGGGACATATAGAGAAATTGCTATTTTCTTTTGCAATGGCCGTGCACGATTATGGATGTTGCTCTAATTAGATTTTACTGACCTGCTCTTGTCCAATGGTTTACTTTATTTATCCCTCTAAAAAGCCATGGATTTGATATGGTGGTTATCCAGATTTTTTCTACCAGTTAGTGAATTTGTAGGATAACATTGTGAAAAAGTATCCCTCTTTCTAGTAGTGAATGGAGATAGAGAGGGTATTTGTAATGCCGCGAAAAGACGACGCTCACGACGACGATGACGACGCTGCAACAAACATTTAGCCAGACAACAGCGACAATGTTGCAGTATAGTAGAAGCCTTTTGAGAGCTGAGTCCAACATAGCAGGCTTGAAAACTACAACTAGTCTTGTTAATGCTTCGAGGTCCAGTATCGTTTAATTTTATCCTCAAATTCGGCGATTCTCCTTCAAGATATTTTATCAAGAAGGGTCGTGTGATGCCGCGAAAATGAGTCGAATGGCGACGAGCCAAGAACTTGCTTCCACAAACCCGATGACAACTCCGATATTTCGACTAATTTTTTTTTTTAAAAATATGCATGGGCCAGCTAGGAATCAAACTTAAGGCCGTCATATTTGCAAGTCATGCATTCATTAGAGACTAAGTTATGCTAAACATCTGTTATAGTCTCCTACCTTATGATCCATCATATTACAATTGTGTTGTAGACTCTTTATACGATGGCTCCAAGTTACAAAAAAAAAATTCCTGATACAAGATATTGTATTTGTAAGGATGCACTTGACAGGCATCAATTAGTTTTATATTCATATAAATTTGAAAACAATAATAAGTTGAGAGAAAGATGATTTAGCAATACATAAATACTATTATAAGAGGCATTTCAAAAAAGTGGTAAAATATGAGATAGGATATATATATGATATATATATATATGATATATATATATACTATATATATACTATCACCAGCCCAAGTTTATATGGGGCTTCAACATACCAAAAGACACCTTTATTAACTTAATCATATGGTCGACCCACATCTTTGGGTAATTTAAACGAATAGCCAACCCAATTGAGTTGTTTTCTCATAGCTCGAGCTGAAATTTTTATGTTTGAGGCGGCAGGTGGCTCACCAATCATCTGTTATAATATATGGCCGATCCACTGCCAAGCGAGCTAAATCAAATCCTACTGCCATTGCCACACTTCAACATGCCCATATTTATATTTTCCAAAGTTCATAGGTTGCACTGCCGCCCTGTTGTGCTTAAAATATCTTGGCCAAGTCGGACAATGTGGTGACTCAACAATCAAGCTACAGGCCAGTGAAGCATTTGTAATACGCATTTTTCCTAAAAAAAATAACACATGGATAAAGTGGCCGAAGCCACTACAGTGGAGAAACATTAAACAATGGATTAGCCGTTGGAAATCGATTTGTTCGGACCCCTGGCCCGTGCGTACTGCTGGGGAGGGTCAACAAACACCTACAGGCAAGGGCATAGGTAAGACTCCCTCCACTTTCGTTGGGTAACTGCAAGGTGTATGCTGGGCCGGGAGTATATCATGGCGTGATTCACTTAGATGCGGGCCTGTACAGAAGTCGGCTAGGCAGCAGGTATTAAAACAAATGCCCCTTTTAACCCCTACGCAAGTAATGGCTCTCGTCCACAAATCGTATAACCAGAACCAAAAAAAAATGTGAAATCATTGAATGGATAAAGATTAAGCAAGCCGTGATCATATAACGTAACCGAAGCTACAGGCGAGGGGAGCTTACCTCGCAATAAGATACCTCCTCCATTTTCATTGGGTGCTGTTTTTAATCTGAGGTAATGTTCTTGGCGGTAGTATCCAACAGTCACACCTGCCCAGGAGGATACATCAGGCAGCAGGCAGGGCGCCCCTTAGGAGGACTCTTGCGAAAACTTCCAACGAATAGGCTACCCAACCTATGTTGTTATCTGGTTCAGTATCGAATGCATCCTCAAAATTTCGTGATCTCCGCCTCCAAGATATCATTCTTCTATTCCCAGGTTCGATTAAGAGACAAAGAGAATAGTGTACCGAGGAGAACTGAAGAAATTTATTACCACGATTCTTCTGCTGAGGCCATCCTCAAATTTACGGTGTAGCCTGTCGGAGAGAACCTTCACAGAGGTGGATCTGTTTCATATCAGAATATTGATTAAGCCCAACAGTGAGGGTGTTATAAGATGGACGACCTGATTCGAGGAGGTGGGTCAGTTACAAACCAGATTCTCAGTTGAGAAGGTGGTCTCACCTGTTTTGCAATGTAGCTCGTGGATCGAACAGAGATCTCAAGGATTTCTTTAATCTGTTTCATATCATAAGAATATATGAGTTCGGATATATTTTAACACCGTTTGTTTTGCAATTAGGATACACATCTGCATACGTAGGTTTAATTTATAGGCCTGTTCATTGCCATATTATTTAGTGGCTGTGGTTTATATATATATATACTTTATTAATATAAAGTCTTTGTTAATATATATACAGAATATACTCAGTGTATTAGCATACTACAATTTAATAATAGTAAATCCATTAAGTTTTAATATTACTTAAATATGAATAATATTTAAAATATTAGTTTTCCTTATTAATGAAATGTGGTTAATGAACTTATTAAGCTTAGAACTTTTTACATTAAAATCTCTTTCCACACAATTTAATAGGGGCATTTGTATGGGATTTCAAGTAGATTCAATTTCTTTTCCCTTTACCAATTTGCAAATGGATTTTACAATAAATTCTTAAATGAGGAACAACATAATAATAGTTAGAGACATAAAATTACTTTATTGGCATATTGGAAAGCTATTTAAAACTTAAGTCTTTCCATCAACAATACAAGAAGAGATAATGCACTAATATTCTCAACTTTTCCAATACATCTCTTTTAAGCAACAAAAAGAAATTTAATGTATATATATATATATATATATATATATATATATATAGTAAATTTCCTAACATTCCTCAAGAGGGTTTCAACCATATTTCCATTAAGTTTTTAGAGTAAGAACTACTAACATTTCAACAAGATCAACACATTCATGAGAGGTTCCAAGCCAATCTTAAAGGAGAATAAATAGATTGTCTTTCTTTCAACTTTGGAATTCCATCCACATTTGCAACCTTACTAAGGAAGTTCAAATACAACTTTCTATTCAACATCTTGTTACAACATTTTCCACTTAATGTGGGTAACATTTTACAATAATGGAAGCTAAAATACAAAGCACGATTACATTTTCTTCCACTCTAGGTGTGCAAATCTACAAGGTAGTTTCACATTGTCATCAACAAGGCAGCTCCTCCAATAGTTTGCTTGATTCACAACAAAATAAGGGGAGAGGCAATGCTCTCCTCCCAACCAAGATACCCAATGGAGAAGAGAAGCCATCCTCTCCATTGGCCCCCGAGCCCCAACCACATTAAAATGGCAGAAAATCCAACTCATGGAAACTACTAGCTTCTACATAACTTAACATAAAATTTCACATTCATTCCATAATCCTTCAAAAAAAGAGAATGAACAACTCAACAAGAGGGAAAACAATCACAACAACAAGTCACAAGGCTTACCAAGAAAGCCACAAGAGTAAGACATATGGGGAGGCCACTTATGCCTCCCAATGGGTATGGGTGCCACCTAAAAGCCTCCAATGCAAACACAATACTCCTAACAACTCTTATGCCTCCCTCAAGTACCCCTTATCCCTCCATTCACTCTTATGCCTCCCTCAACTCTTATGGCTCCCTCAAAGTAAGACAAGAAGAAAATGCAAGCATTTCTCTTACAAGGTGGGCACCCCAACCCAAACTCCCTCCTCAAGAACATGATCTCTTATGCCTCCCTCAAATAACTCCCCATAGTCTCCTCCCACTCCCAACTTAGGCATTCTACCCATTCCCAACAAGCATTGCAACAACAAAATTCAACACAACATATGTACTCATTCATATAACAAAAAGAAGAAAACATAATACAACAAAGGTGAAGCTCCTACCTTTCCATGGTAGAGCTTGCTCCAAGTATGAAGTCTCAAATCCCTCCAAGATCAAGCAAGCATCCACAAGCTCTCACAAAATTCCCACAAGTATCAACAAGCTCCAAAAATCCACAAACTCCTTCCTATTCCTCTCCTCTCCAAAATACACAAGACTAAAATGAAACTTCCAACCCCCAAAACAAACAAGAGGATCAAATAAATAGAGAAAAGAGAGGGAGGGATGATGTGGCTCCAAGTAGGATGCCACCTCCTTTTCCCTCCACTCCACATCATTTGGTCAACATCAAATTCCAATGCATCGTTAATAAGTGGTTGAAAGAGAGTCAAGCACCTTACACACTCCAAATAAGCCCACTTCCTCAAAGGACAAAAATTAAATTTTGAAAGAAAGTGCAATTAATATTTTACCCTTTTATCCCCCAAAAACACCTAAAAGACCCTAAATTTGGCCTTCTAACCCATAGGTAGGGTTGGCATGGGGTTTTAAGAGGTGTGGGAAAAGTTTGACTTGTCCCACAAGCTTTGAAATTTGGCCTCCAAGGCAAAATTCGAGTTTCCCATGTGGGGTAGAGTGTGCTACACTCAAACTCAAACACACATCAATCCACACAAAATCCCAAGTAAATCAAATCCTAATAAATGAACTCTCTTAGGTCACATCTTTTAATTAGTTTAGGACAATTTCAAATTAACTTAATTAACCCACTACAACCCATGGCTGACAAAGGGGTAAACTCTAATCCAAAGAAAATGAATAATAACATAAGTAAAAATTTCACTTACTAAGAGCAACACACACTAACATAAAACAAAAAGGGGAAAAATTAAAACAAAACAACACATGATCCCAAGGTCACAATTTTCCCTTTACCAGATAATTCTAACACACACACAATTACTTGTTGCCATGGTGACCTTAGCTGGATTCTTCTCGAATTCCGATGTGGTTGGTCTCCACTCCCCAATTTTGTTGTGAATATAATATACCTGCAGAACAAAGAATACCTCCTTCGGCCTGTTGGCCGCATTAGAACATTCATGCCAAATATACAATATAATCTAAAATAAACGACACATGATTTACTATCATCTAGGCAAGTACGATATCACTTACACTTTCTAGCACATTCTTATTCCACATTTCATTTATATCAAAACGATTATCACATTAGTCAAATTATCAAGTTCTACTCAATATGATTAAATATATCACATGTCAGAATTAAGATAAATATCCCTGTCAAAAGTATACAAATATCATCATCAAATGTCCACCAGTAAACCATATGCATCATATAAAGATCAAATCAATAAAAGTCCCATGTCAATGATATCTACTAGCATGCTAAAACAAGAAGTCATAATAATCCATAAGTGAAGTAATCAGTCTCGAAAACAACAAAACTAAATGAGGTCGAAGGGAAGTGGGTACTACAGTATTGGGACACCACAGTATTTAAACACACATTTACCCTACCATTTCCATGAAACACAACCATCAAGAGCATGCAATAAATCATTAAAATGCACAATATATCTTCAAATGTAATGTAGAGGTCAGATATTGCAATAGAACATAAGAAAGGGTTGCACAATAACCACAGAGCTTGATTTTATTGCTTCAATAGATGAAATGGTTCATCATATTCAAGAAAAGAGGCATAAATATATTTCCAAATCCCCAAAATGAAAGGTTTGATACCCACAGACGCCTGCAACAAACTGTAGAGTGGAGGAGCATATAGAAAAATTTCCAACCCTTATCAAATGAACTCCTTTTTCAATATATAGAAAATGGGAGAGAAAAAAGAGGGAGAATAAATGCAACTTGAATTCTTTCTTCCATCAACCAACCATATGGATCGAATGCCTAAAAATAGGCATGGGTACCCTACCAAGGCCATTCCACCATGGTACTTTTCTTATTAGAGAAGCCAATGCAACATACGTCATGATTTTGAGTTATTTAACTACCTGAAACAGTTCCTCTAAATGATGTATCTTTTAACCCCCTTTTTAAATACTTAAACTCATACAATATAAGAAATCCATTTTTTTGGTGTAGGGAATGTTGTGAGCTTTCCAAAAAGTCCATTTTTTTTTAAATTAGAGCTTCTAGGAGAAAGTTATGGCCATTTTAAGATCTAGGTACCATGCTGCAATAAATGTGAGTAGTTGAACTATTAAATCAAAGTTCATTTAGAAATTTTCCCCTACAAAATAATTTTGTAAACCAGATACAAAAGCCATTGGGTTTCGAGATCGGAATGCAAGCGAAAAAATACATGTGTCTGGGTTGCCATGTTCCAATGCAAAAGAGTTCTGAAAACCCAAAATGAAGAAGACTATCAACCATGATTTTCACCCATTGACTTCCAAAATACAAGGGCATAACTTTGGACATGCAATACACCTTCAAACTTTTGAAACAAAGGAATTTTCTTTTCAAGAGTCAGAGGTTGAATGACATGATGCATCATTGACCTATGTTGATGTCGTTGACCCAAAAAAACTTGAAATAAAGGAAATTAGGTTTCGGAAATGGAAAGCAAGTAGCATAAAACATGCAAATGAGTTGACATGTTTTGATGCTTTGAAACCATGAATTCAAAAAATATGAAATCCTGAAACACTGAAGACCGTCAAGTTTCGTAACTGGAAAACACATTACACTAAACATGCATTTGGGCTTCAATGTTCTGATTCAGGAGACTCCTAAAAACCTGAAATTAAAAATAAATATAAATATTTAGCCAAGTTTTAAGGGTTTTGTAGAAAACCAGCTTTTGGCTAAGTATGGGCCTAAATGGTTTTGAAAGGAGAATAGGGAATGTCTTGGACTACTGCAACCTTTTCGAAAATGTGAATTGTCCCATTTCTTATCAATTTTTCTGCCCCATGTCCAAGATGAAATGGAAAGTTATTAAAATATATTTGAGTAATTTGGATAACAATAATTAAATTCCAATGAATACATATAGGATTCTCCATGCGGGGTCAACATTCCCGCTAGCTCCTCCACCCTCTTCTCTCTCCCTGTTCATGAAATAATATTAAGTTAGTAATTTCCAACCATACATAATACATAATAGATTCTACTAATCATAAATTTACCTCTTTCTCGGTCTTTAAACGTTCCTTTATTTCTCTTTCTCTCAACAACCTATCCTTTCAATCATATGTGTGAATTGCCTCTTTGTAGGTCTTTGACCAGTACTTTATTTCTCTTGCTCTCAAATACTTCTCCTTTCTTGCCTCTCGGCCTCTCTTCTAAATCATATGTGTGCATTTCATCTTCAACCACCCTCTTTCCTCCCCAGATCAAATGCTCAATGGACTTTTACATTCCCTTTTACAAATTCGATCGACAAACCACTTGCATTGCAAATTTCACCATTTCCTTAAGGCGTAGTCCACATCACTCTCTCTCCTCTCTATGTATGTCGTCATTCTATCATGACGAAGAGGTGGCCATTTTCCCATATGCTTACAACCGTACTTATGTGGTTGCACAAATGGAAGACTGTGTGCAACCATGCGGTGGCTGCTAAGTTTTTGGAGCTCCCAAAGGTTAACACTCCCTCTAACACCACATGATCCATGTTGACATAAATAGTGAAAATGATCACTGAACCATTGAGTTCTATAGTGAAGCAGTGGTTGATTGAAAGATGTTGTTAGATAATTTTGAATACTCTTATGAAATCTAATACAACTAATCAGTAAGAAAAAACAAACTCAAGTTTTAAAATTATTCACCTTCGGCGTAGGATTTGCAAAATCAGAGTCAATGTGCCCAAAAGGACAAACAGATTTATCAACACAAAGAATATCAGTCCCCAGAGGAACATATCCCTATGACATTAAAATATAACATCTAATTAGATGCTTTTTAATAATAAGTACTATGAAGAAAAGAAAAAAAAATTGCACTATACGAACTAGTTTTTTACAACATGGTTGCATCCACTGTAAAGTGTGTGGAATGCCTACGTGTTGTGGGATGTGAAGTGAACTATATGACAAGATAAAAAATATAAAATTTTTAGCCAAACAACAAATATTATGTAATCGGATATGAAATACAATTAATGTTCAAAAACTATGTAAGGGTGTTACAATTGGGCATTGGATTACATAGTTTAATGACATCTTTGCCTAAGTTCCGGAGTGAACCTATAGATTAAAAAATACAAAGTACACGAAGAAACTAAACCAGTGATCACCTTCAGTTAAGCAGCTACACGTTAGCGGAATCCACGTTGTCAAAATCACCTAGGGCACAATCCTAGGCTCAGCCGTTTGACTCTCCGTGTTGGGTGTCTGTTGAAATATTTGGTCAGAGTTTCTTTATGAAATTTAGAGCAATAATGCAGAATTAACACCGAATATAATAATATTAAAATTGTATTCATTCGGGATATATTATCCATGTATGAGATTACAATATATAGAGTTTGATCTCCTTGATTCTAGGAGTTAGTAGTCATCCCTCATATCTCTCAATCCGTTCCGAGAATCTCTCAAATCTATACCAACAATATCTCAAAAACTTATCTACGTGAGTTGGTTTACCAACCAAATAACTCACTTACATTATTTGATCACAATAATATAAAAGCTAAATATTATGAATTGTCATAACTCAAACTATTACAAATATCTTTTACCCAAATACATAAATGTGAGCACTAACATAATAGAATATCTATAACATCTATAGGCCTTTCATTTAGCAAGATTTGATCTGTGGTGGGCACATTAAAAGCCATACATCACACCAATAAACCAAGGGTCATTTAACATTCATCCATATTTTTAATTTCTATTGAACTTATCATTTATCATTTATATGTTTTTATTATTCATTTTTATGAAAATAAAGTCACATATATAAATAATCATATCTAACATAGTTAGATAAGCACCTTAACATCGATATCTAGATATAAGAGATGCATTATCATCATCACCGATGTCAATGTGACAAATTGCAAGTAAGTGTAGCAGTTGTCTGGTCGGAAGCGAATATTCCGAACGCAACGGTCGATTATTTTATTCAACGCGCGACAAAAGGCTCGCATTTATAGTTACTGACCTCAGTTTGCAAAGCCAAGTGAAAGGAGGGGTTCAGAAATGGCAGACAATTCCGAGACTCGGCTCGTGGAGGATTTTGATAATGTTGTTAAACTTAACAGCGATGGTTCTGTTATACGGGTAGGGGAACCATGTTGGCCTTTAGACCTTTCGGATGAAAATAATTATGTTAAGAATGTGTTATACAAAGACGTTGTGTTTGACGATGAAATAGGGCTGTGGGCGCGCCTCTACCTGCCGCCCCAAACGAAGACCAACACAGGGCTGCTGCCTGTTCTTTTGTACTTTCACGGCGGAGGATTTTGCTCGCTTAGCCCAGCAAATCAAATCATCCACCGTATGTGCCTGCTTTGGGCAGCCAAACTGGGCGTCATCATCGTTTCTGTGAATTACAGGTTAACACCAGAGCACCGCCTTCCCGCCGCCTACCACGATTCCATCGCAGCGCTGCAGTGGGTGCAGGGGATGAAAACAGGCGGCGCGGTGGGCGATCCGTGGTTACATTCTCACGCAGACTTTTCCAAGATATTTCTGTTGGGCGAAAGTGCAGGAGGGAACATTGCGCATCATGTGGGCATGTGGGCGGCCGGAAAGGAAATAGAAATCAAGGGTATAATTTTGGTGTACCCTTTTTTCGGGGGAGAAGATCGGACGAGGTCGGAAGAAGAAAATGGTCTCTCCGTGGTGTTTACGTTGGAGCAGTCGGACATCGCGTGGAGAATGGCACTGCCACTGGGAAGCAACAGAGATCATCCTTTTTGTAATCCCGTAGGGGAAGACGCTGATGTTACCTTCCCAATTCCAGCCATGTTGTTTGTGATTGCAGGGCGCGATATACTGAGAGACAAACAATTGCAGTATTGCGAGGTTTTAAAGAAATGTGGGAGGGATGTTGAGGTGGTTATGTTCGAAGAGGAAGACCACGGCTTCAGTGTTCTGAAAATGGAGGACCAAAGTTCTGTTCAACTTCTCGGCCGAGTATCAGACTTCATCAAAGGAAAATAGGCGCTTCAGAAGTATGCAATAAAACTTACCAGCCTAATAAACGTGGGTAGTAAAACTCGTTCCACATAGCCTTTACTTAATATCAAAATATCGTATATCATATTAAAAAGCATTCCGCATATTACAAAGTCATTCGATTGTCTTAAGAGTCTATTGTTTTTGCGTCGACGATGTTCATTTCCGAAGTTTCATGTGTTTTTAATAAATATTTTTGTTTTATTCAAACTAAGAGAATTGGAAATAATGTAGGATACATTGATATCTATCTTACCTTAAATGTGTCAAGTGTTATCATAGAGTCAATAAGCAAAATCAAATCGAGGTATAAAGTATATTCATCCTGGTTTAAACCGATGACTATGCTACGATGATTACAATTTAAAATTGTGACATCATCCTATTGGTATTTAAGGATCATGGTAAATAGGGGTTTACATGTTTCTATAAAACAAACCTATCAATTAATGTGTGATTAATATTTTTGATGAATGAAGATTTTAAACTCACATAAGGAATTTCAAAATGTAATGAAGCAACATATCTAACTTAGGGTAGTAACAGACTCATTTAGAGGCAAGTTAAATAGTTTTTTCTTGTTTGTTAAAATTATGAGGAGGTGAAAGAAAGACCAATAAATAAAAAAACTTCGATAAATCTTCGAATTAATCCTATATAATTAGCATTTTTATTGAAAAGTGCACTTTATAAATGTAAACATGAGTTATTAAAATGTTGATCGTACAAAAGATGGGTGGAAAAATCGAACCCCAGAATGCCAATCACATCGAACCAGCCAAGCCTAGAGAAGGAGGCCAATTAAATCAAAACTATAATAAAAGTTTGATCTTCATTAAAAATAAGGGCAAACAAAACAATGAGCCAAAAAACTAGGTCGCAATGATGAACATGGTGGTGGGGGGAGGAGGTGGAGGGCTATCTGGTCTATTGTCCCAGCCGAAACCAAGGTGAGTTGAGTCGGGGATGGGCTCCCATCGACTTTCATATTTCTAATGTTGTTGCTATTGCTGCTACTCAGGATTATCAGAAGACGACTAAGAGGGAGAAGGGCCAACCAAGGAAACTTTAGGAAATTTTCTTGACTTGTTTTTGAATTTAGAACATCACAATGGAGAGAGTAAGCACTTTATTAATTTAGAGCATCACAACGAAGAGAGTAAGCACTTTATTAATAAAAAATAAAATTCTATGGATATGAACATTATTAAAAATGGCATTATATTTATGAGTCCAAATATGAAAATAGAATATCAATTTAGAATATGTGCTAAATTTTGTTGTAAATTGCAAGAAACAAGGTCGAGTCACCCAAAAGAACTATCTTCCACGTAAAGAAATATGAAGAGAAGGGTTATAAAATGAAATGAATTCATCTCCAAGTTGATTGAGCACGAGGATAGAACCAAAAATTATGCTTGATCTACTCTGGCTGGTGGCAGACAAGGAAGGTGGGGTTAAGAGGAAACTTTCCCTATTGAGAGGAATTCCAAATTACTCCACCAGAGTAACCAATGCGAGCAAAAACCCGCCATGGGCGGGAGATGGAGGTTAGGAGTGAGGATACCATCGTCGTGAGGAGAGGGGCTATGTCGGCACTGCGAGCATCGCTCGTGAAACTCCCAACCCCAGGGTGGAGTGGGAGAGCTTTAGTGTTCAACCTTCAACCAAAATTTCTTGACTTGTTTTTGAATTTAGAGCATCACAACGGAGAGAGTAAGAACTTTATTAATAAAAAAGAAAATTCTATGCATATGAACATTATTAAAAATGGCATTATTTCTATGAGTCCAAAGATGAAAACATAATATCAATTCTGAATATGTGCCAAACTTTGTTGTAAATTGCAAGAAACAGGGTTGAGTCCCCCAAAAGAACTATCTTCCATGTAAATAAATATGGAGAGAAGGGTTGTAAAAGGGAATGAATTCATCTCCAAGTTGATTGAGCACAAGGATAGAACCAAAAAGTATTCTTGATCAACTCTGGTTGGTGGCAGACAAGGAAGGTGGGGTTAAGACCCATATCTTTAAGATGATCCCTTGCGAGGAGCCCCTGGTGGAACATGCACCAAAAAAAAAAGATTTTTTGGGCTCGATAAGAAGTTTCCAAATTCTGTTAAACTAATATATGTTTCCAAATAGAAAAGTGAGAGGCAATATTCCAGTAGTGATTTAGCAAGTTATTGGGCACTAATTGCGGGGAAAGAAAAGAATAACCAAGGCAGGGTTTGTAATAGCGGAACAAAGTAGCATAAGGAAAATTCCAATCTTTCCTACACAAAACGCCAGAAGTGACACCAATTTTGTGAATAAATTCATTAGGCGTGCAAGAAATGATTTTTGTGATTGTTTGAACATCATGATGTTGAAGGTTGAATTTGATAGCAAGGGCACCACACGAAACCATGGTTCTAGAATGTTTACAAAATAAAGCACCCACCACTTTGATACCTTTTTATGAAAATCTTGAATAATGTATCCCATGGAGCTAAAGAAAGAGGGGCGTCGTGGAAAATAAAAATACATGACCACCAGAGAGAGTAGTAGTTAATAGACAATCCCGATGTGAATCCATCCCCCTTCCAAATTAGGTGTGTTTTAAGCAACTCCTAGGATTTCCAAATATTTTGAGCAATGAAAGTGCCCCCAAATTCAATAGAAACATGGCAGAGAAGAAGGGATTTAAGTTCATACCTAAATGAGAACCTTGATAGATATAATATCGAAGTAAAATATTCTAGGATTCATTAAATTTTAGGGTACATATTAACCATTTGAGACATAGAGCTCAACCTTGAAGCTTGATGTCAAGCATCCTAAGGGCACCAACATCTTTAGGTATGTAATAGATTTCCAAGAAAATCATATGAAACCCCTTGTGATATTAAAAATTATCCCATATAAAATCCCTTTGAAGCTTCTCAATTTTGGCATATGCAACATTAGAATGATACCAGAAAGAGGAATAATTGAAATGGGTAACAACGAACAACTTGGAAAAAATATGAAATTTTCGTGTTAAAGAAAGAGGCTTGGTAATATAATAAGATAGTTTTATCTCAACCCGTTGAACAACTTATCTTTAAAGATGTGTAGAAATTAAGAGGAAGGAAAAATGAATGCCAATGAATTTGAATTGGATGTCAGGATGGATACAACTCCAGTGCAGACCCTCTAGCCAGAGAGGAATAAGAGATTGAGAGTGCCTGTAACATTTGGTTATATCCAATTAAATGGAAGACCCATAAGCCAAGAAGAAAGTTTCAAGATGACTTAAAGTAGTTTGAACATGTTGTTACTACATAAGAAGAGTGAGAAAAGAGACATCTACAAAGTGGCCATTGATGATTTTTTTATTAAGGGTTAGCAAAACAGTCCCCTTATTCAAATTTTGAGAAGAAATTTGGGGAAGTAGACAGATAAAATCCTTAGCTTGCAACACATAGAGAGAGGGGGATGAGTGAAAAAATTTACAAATGAATCTAAATAAACCAAAATTGGAAGATTGGGCTCCATTGATGGTAATGCGATATCTAGCATTGTCAAAAAATGTTTTTTGTAGTATGGAAAAATCTCATCCCAAATACAAGATCTTGAAGCATATCTAGAATGAAAGACCACTGAATCCAGTTATATGATTTGGAATAATCTCTTTCAATAAAAAATTCCTTCTTAATTGAGATACGAGCACTTTCCATTCCTTCCCAAATAATAATGATGTTGTCTAGGATGTACTTGTGTTCTATGAACTCATTATTCTGACTACAAACAATAAGGGGAAGGAGGTTGACAACCATGTTAGACAATGCTTTAGCAATGATTTGTAAGTCATATTGATTAGTGTGATCGGTCTCTAGTTTGAATTTTATTAGGATCTCCAGACTTGGGGATATACTTGATGTTACCTTAGTTGATTATCTCACCAAAGAGTTCGAAGCTAAGGCTTCAAGGTAGACATTATGGAGATTATTTAATTTTTAAGATTTTCACTGTGAGAAGTCTAAATTTTATTTGGATTGAACTATGTGAGATTTAAACCAAGGTTTCGGGTTAATAATCTTGACCCATAA
Organism: Taxus chinensis; assembly: GCA_019776745.2. Lineage (NCBI taxonomy): Eukaryota > Viridiplantae > Streptophyta > Pinopsida > Cupressales > Taxaceae > Taxus > Taxus chinensis. Next base: position 80,008,826 of record CM034152.1, on the reverse strand, counting down.
TCAGGGCAGAGATAGAAAAATAAATGGTAAGATTGCTAAGACTACAATTCTTAATAAATAACATTATGAAGGAAAAAACAAATGGGTCGGCCAAGAAAAGGAAAAACAAACTTTGAAATTAAAAAAAAAGGAGAAAAATGATTTATTATTGTTTTATTTTAATTTTTTTATTAAAATAAATAGGCAAAATAATAAAATGGAAGAAGAAGGGGTAACAAAATGAGAAAACAATAATATACTACGAAAGGGAGATAAATAAACAAAGTAATAGAGATTAAAGAAAGAAACCAATGGAAAACTATTAAGATTAAAAACATGCTAATAAAATAAAAGAACAAAGAAAAAGTTATTTGGGGAGACAAACAACCAATAGTTTCTAAGTAGTACTTAAAAACCAACCCTTATCCCTATTAATGCTATTATAATGGTGCAAGATTTCAAATGCTTCACGAAGATGCCTTTTTATAAAGTTATCCTCTGAGGTGATGACACAAACTGAATCCATACTTATGGAGTGCTTTTTGTTTAGACAATGTTATGCTAAGGAAGAATGCTCAATACGGTAATATTTAATGTCCATATTATGTTCATTGATATGAGTTTTAATTGAACGCCTCATTTCACCAATACAAGGTTTACCACATGAACATTTAATCATGTAAAAACCACTATTAAGGTTGCTATTAATTTTATCCTTTAAATAATTAACGTATATTTTTATGGTGTTTATAAGAAGATATGATGTTATAATGCCTTTTTTATTCAGGATTTTTGCAATTTTATTAGTAGTGTTCTTAATAAATGCTAAGAAATATTTCTAGAATTAGATTCAAGATAATTAATATTAGAATGAGGAGGATTACAAAATTTCTTCAATGTGTTATAAATCATATGATCATTATAACCATTATTTTTAAAAACATTATAAAGGTGAGAAAATTCGTGATCAAGATGCTGACTATCATAAATATGCAAAGCCCTAGAGGTTAGAGTATATAATAAATGAGCTTTATGCAAATTAGTTCTTCGAGTATCCCACATGGTTTGATAAAACTCCGAGGGGAATCCATCGATGCTTGGAGCTTTTTTAGGTGGAATTTACAAGGTTACCTCCTTAAGGTCAGCGAGAGAAAAAGTTCTATCACACGTAACTCGCGGAGATTGACTTACTTTGCAGGGCACATCTTGTTTATAATTATGGACAAACACTTTGAGAATTTACGGTAAATAAGTATGTTGAAAATTTCCCTAGAAAATAAATTTGATTTGGGTGGAAGAATGCTTGTCTCGAAGCATGGAAAAAACTCTTTGGAAGCTTTGTCTCTAATTTTGAGCTAATGCTGACGAGCACAAAACAAAGTATCCCTTTCTTGTAATCTTCCTCAACTTTAAGTTTTTGTTTCGAATGGGAATCCTAGAGCTATATATTCTGATTGAAAGGAGAGGACTTTAGCTCTTGTGAGATTCATTGGAACTCACGATATGAAGCCTCATGTGCATCTTGTTGAAAAAGAGATTTTTTTTTCCATATATGGAGAGGAAGGTGATGGTCCTTTTGATGGCCTCATTCCACCTAGAAATCCATCCATCCCAACCATCATGGTGAGTGACTAAGTTCCAAACACGTTAAATGGGAGCCACAATCTGAGCATGCTTCAAGTGTGCAATATTAAGATAAAATTGAGAATTTACATTGTGTTTTTTAGCAGGGAAAATCCAGGTAACATAAAAAAATGGGGGAGTGATTAGAAATAAGAGTAGTGCTAAAAACAACAACAATTATACCAAGATTGGGGGAAAGATATAAGAAGTCTTGACTTTCCATTAGGACATGGTCCAGATGCTAGACAATTTTATCTTCGCCCTTCTGAAAGTTGGACTAGATGAACCAGGAAGAGGAAGAGATATCTTTACGACGGATACTAGTATAAAAAATTCTAAGATTTTTCCTCAAATAAAAGTAAGCCTCTCGTAAAATTAACATTTTCACCATAATTGTGACAAAATTTAATATAGTTTGATAATAATATTAAATTGAGTTTAAGAAAAAAATATTTAAAAATTTGGATATGTTAGTGAACATTATGTATGTGAATTTATCAACCCTTTCCATGTAGGCCCATTAACACCATAATAGGAATACAATGTCAATATTGATTTTATAACAAATCATCTTTTGTTTAATTCCATCAAATAATTATGATATCTAATATATAATTTATATGTTTCCACATATAAAATCTACAAACTAATAAGGGATCCACTAAAGGAACTTATATAAGTTTAGGTTCTTTATCTAGAAGAATTTGTTCGTGTTTCTTGAGATTATCAACCTCTAGATAAGGGGAGGGTATTCAAGTAAAGAAAATATATATGCATATCGAAATTAACCAACCATTATGTTAGTAGAAGGGTCACTTCAATTAAGGCATCGCCCCCATTAGAATATGGATACCGATATATTGCGGATTATATATTTCCATAAACCAAACCTACCAGCTAATGATTTTTTTATTATTTGTAAATTTTTTTGAAGGGGACCATACCCTAGGTTACAAAAGGGCTCAAAAGCTAGATGATACAAGAAAACTAAAGTTGTTATTGACAAGTGGGGACCACACCCTAGAAAAAGGCCTGCACGCTAGATACATAAATGAAGCAAAAAGGAAGAGGACAATCCACTAAAAAGAAGCCAAAAAATAACACGACTCCAGCGACACAAAAATTACAACACAACAACATATCAACAAATAACATCTACCCGAGAAATACAAATAAAGACAAGAGTAACAACCGAGTACAAGAAAAGAGAAAACTCATCTAAGTGAGGAAATGGTATTCTTGATAGCATTTTTCTTCTTTTTTTGCACCATTTTCTATCCTTCTGAAACCTCCTCAATAGGTAGAATTACGTTAATAGAATTAATCGGTAGATATGTGTTTTCTTCCACAATAGAGGTAGGAGGGATATTTTCCTTATCCGCCATGCTTTCAGTTGGAGCAACAATTTTGTTTGTTTGAGTTAAGTATTTTGTATTCTCATTGCTACCAACTACTGGAATTGCTTAGTAAGGAGTTTCTTGGACCGATTCAAATCTAACATCAGAATCAACATTTGAGCCCAAAGCATCCTCGACATCAATAACCATATGTTCTAGAAGGGCATATTTACACTAATGTTTTCTCTTAGTTTGGCACTTTTCCATCCCACATTCAGTAGTAGTGTGACTTAAACATCTACCAGGTAATGCTTATTATCTTATTGAATGCATAATTCTTATAGAGTTGTAGAATAAATTAAAAAATATAGTAAATAGTTATCTCCTACTTTGGGTAATAAAGATCATCTTTGGAGGAAATTAAATGGATATTTTTCATTATGGATGAATTTCATAATAGAGAAGAATGATGAGAAAAACAACATACTCGTGTCCTTATCAATAAACAATTGTTTTAGTAGGATACCCTCTTCAAAATAGGTGTCACCTTTATTAGCATAAATATCATGGTATATAAAATGAGGTTTATATTTTTCCATAAAAAAAACCTAACTAACGTTGGTAATTTTTTAATGAATAGAGATTTTATTATTGCTGGATCATTTTAAAGATGCACTCAAGAGGAAAATAGACTTAATGTAGTAGGAAATGTATTTAGAGGTAATTAAATGTGTTATTTGGTAATATAAAGCCACAAAATATGATAAGTGAAGGGGAGAAAAAAAAATTCATACCCTATTATCAACCGTTATGTTAATATTATGGTAGCATCCATTTTGGTGTTACTCATATTTACTTAAGGATTATGGTAATTCAGTTATATGTTGTTACAAAATAAACCTACTAATGAATTTGTGATGAATATTATGAATGAAATCAAATTTTAGACTTAAAAGGATTCCAAAATCAACTAAGTAATCAAAATCGTGACATAACTCTCATTGGTAAGAGGATCAAGGTAATGAACATTAATTTAAAATAATGAGTGGTTCTCATGATTTATGGAGAATAATCATAATTTTTAATAAAATCCAATCATTGAAATTTTGAGATGTGGAAAATACAAATCTTACATAACTCATGTTTGAAATCACCATGCGATGGTGAATGTAATGTCATAGTTAAGGTTAGAAATTAACTAACAAGAATTTGCAAACATTAGAATCCACATGTAGGATCCATTGCAGAACACTTATAAGCATTATTAAACATTTACAATACAATATACAACACATCAAATTAAATTCTATATAATAAATTTACATTAAAATAATATAGTCACACATTACTAAATAAATTATATATATATATATATATATATATATATATATATATATTGTAGACAAAAAATCATGCACTTTGGGTATTTATCTAGTCCTGATCACATGATACTATTCATATAATTCCTAATCGATAAAAGTAATAATTTACCATTGTCTTTGGCCTCTTTTCTTTCTTTCTGGTTTTCTTCTTAGCCTTACACTCCTTTCCTGGTCTGTCTTTTCATACTTCGACATTTATGACTCTAGACACCAACGCCTAGCTAGGATGCCAACGCCTAGGTGCCCTCGTCCCCTCGACCTCTTTGTACTATACTCACATATTTTAGGTATCTTTTTCACTATTTGGGTATCTCTTTTCTCACTAGTCATCCTTTTAGTGTTTGATTACGAAATTCAAACAAGGGAATCATATAAATATAAAGTTATCTGATCTTAATAAAGGACCAAGCACTAAGTATCTATTATCACCACCTAAGGTTGCATGCAAAGGCATTACAAGAGCATTCAAGCATCCATGTAGCACTCACATAATGGACAAGAGACTGCAGTTTTATGTATACACTTCATAGGAGTGGAAGTTCATTTTTCCATACAGACATCAATTTGCATCTTCTACATCTAGCTATTACTCGCTATTCAATTGTGTATGGAAAAAGAGCTACACAGGGAATGATTCTACACAGAAAGAGAGAGAGAGAGAGAGAGAGAGAGAGAGAGAGAGAGAGAACTACATGGATTATTAAATGTAGTGTAGCTCCCGGATCGTAAGTTCACTCAGTCAATGATCGACAGGATTAGTTCCACTCCCCATTTGCATCTTTTTCTTTGTAGGATTTGATGTGTTTCATGGTTTTGTAGGTTATTTTTTCTTATTGTAGGTTTCAGGGGAATAACAATGAAGTGCAGTGACATAAATATGACTAAACGAGACATCCAATGAACATCTTGTGACCCTATGAAACTGAGTTCTGAAACTTTTAAACAATCAGAAGCACTCGATGAAGGTCTTTAGTGCCCCAGGAGCCCCTGACCCTGCATAGGCGCCCTAGTCCTGAAATTTTCGACACTACTGCATTTTTCTGGGTTTGTTTGTGATGTTTTGAGTCCTCAGTCCATAATTTTTATCTTTCCATAGCTTCGAAATCACTTTGAATCAGCTAAGTCTTTTTATCTCCTCTTTTGCAACTAGGGTTTAATATTTTAATTTTTTATTTTCTTGGATCAAATATATACTTAATTTATTATATCATTATATTAGTAGATATTTAGATTTAGCATTTATTTATTTCAATATTTTTTTAATCATTTGGTGAACCCAACATGAAAATACCACATATATTTCTAGGAGTCATGTATTTTTTCATCATGGCTCTATCCCTCACTGATGATGATCTTCGTGACCTCAATGCTCATCTTGTTGAGCACCCTCAGGATATAGACCTGATTTTATTTTCTACTCACGAGGAGGCTAATAATCTTGTAGATCTTAATTTACCCTCATCCATCCACGCTACCATGACTATCGTTACTCAACTGCTTTCTTCCACTCTTCCTCCTACTTATACTATTCCCATTTATGTCCCCACTCCCACTATTTCACTTGATTCTTAGAAAATTTCTTGGAATGTGACGAAACAGATAAGGGTAAAAGGGCTAGGAGGAATACCTGTTGAAGCTGGTTGAAGGTTGTTGCGTGCGTATGACTTCTTGATCCACAGCTGACCATGAGAGCTTCCTTTTGGCTAGGAGGAACTACCTAAAATAAACAACAAGACCACCAAATAGAAGTTAAATAGTATATACAGTGGACTTCCTAGCATATGCTACTTCTGGGAAGTGTGATACTCCCTAGAAGGTTGTCAATCCACTATTGTAAACAAATTAATGTGAGAAATAAGGTAAATATTGTCCTACTGTAGTCAATATGATTTAGGCATCTCATATAAACACAATAAGAAAAATCTAATCTAACAGGCTAGGTTAGGATCAGATCCAGAGGTCAGGTAAATGGTTATAGGTTTCTGCAGGTCTGACAGAGATCTGATGAAGGTCACAGGTGATTATAGGTAACTTGGGAGTAAGTAGGTAGGTTGATGGTCTGTACTATGTTGACAGACACAGAGACCAATGATTCCGGTCTAGTCCTGACCGATGCCGGTTAGTTGTGACCAATGTCAGTCACTGAAGAAATGATAGGGGGTCAAGAACAGGGGTCTGGGTCTATTTTCCAGGTTGATGGGGAACTGGGTGAGGTGTCTAGGAGGTGTGGGTAGGGATGCAGGTCAGTGGGCTAGTCTAGTGGGGTTTTGGTGAAGTTGGGAGGAGTTATGGGTTAAGTTGGTGAATGGTAACAAAGGAGTAGTATCAGATAGGTAAACCGATGCTGGTATAGGCTCAACTGACAGTGCAGTTTAGGGAGACCGACACCGGTGACTGTGGGAAAATGGGAGATGTTGCAGAATGGATTTTGGATCTTCTTTGTGATTACACAAAGGGTTGGGTAGGTCGGAATGGAGTGTTGGATTGTTAGGACGGGGTTTTGAGGGGTTTTGGAAGAAGTATAGGGGGATAGTTACCAGAGAGGGCCTGTGAGTGGCTAGGAAAACAATAACACACAGAAGAATCTAAATACTGAAAGTATTCAAACAAAACTATGGACTGAATAGAGAAATATACTTACTTGGAATTTGCTACCAGTCGACTGTGGGTGAAGAGTGGAGATGATGGTGAGATATTTCTTCTGTGAAGGTCCACCGGTTGATTGGAGACTCTTGCTTGAGCTTCCTAGGATTTTCTCCTTGCTTGGCTGAATCAAATCTTAGCTTGGATGGTTGTGGATGTCTGGGTGTGAATGGATGCTCACTCTGATTACATGCAGATGTGATTATTCTCTCCTACTCTCAGAAATGTGCCAACCTCAAAATAAGGTTACCAAAGGGAATAAAAGGTAACTGATGATGGTTCTGGGTTGACCGGCGTTGGTTTAGGGGTGACCGGCATTGGTTAGGGTGGGATTTCCTAGGTTTACTAAAATGGGCAGATCTGCTTGATTTCTTGGATCCAGTTAGTTTCTTTTCACGGATTAGAATGGAAGCTTATTTTCTAACGGGTGGGAATGTGGTTAGAGGGAATGTAGGCTTTGATTTTTAGGGTTTAGTTGGGTCTTAGTTAGTTATGGAAACATACTAAGAATAGTCTTAGGGTGAGGTGGCTAGGTGAGGTGGTGGTGTGGGAATTATCTTAATTAGGATAATTAAATAATAAATATTGTGAGGACATGGATTAATTTAATTTAATTAATTAAATTAATATTAGTGTGGGGTGTAAGGGACCATGGTTAGGTGAGTGTGTTCAAGTTGGTTATTTGACGAGGGACCGAGGGGAGTGTGACCCAATTTTGGTGTCTACATTTTGCCCCTTTTTGTTGCGTAGCTTGTATTGGTAAGTGACGCTGACAAAAATAAGATGTGGTTGCCCCATGTGTGGGTGAAGGTGATCCCCCTAAAAATAGGAATTGATGAGGTAGAAGAAAAAATCGATGAGTGGTTTGATAAAAGGTGAATGTGATGAAGAGGAAGGTGGACAATGGGGGTAAAGGGCTAAAGGGACAATCAGCTAATCCAGGTAATGGGTCAGGGTCAAAGGTAGTAATAGTCAAACCACACGCACACGTATAAATTGCAACATGGTACCAGGTTGAAGAGCATGCAAACTCTACATTGTCTAAGGTCGATAGGTTTATCCAAACAAGGTTGAGGTGATTCTGGTATCCAAGGTATAGGATATGGTCAGGAAACACAATGCAGGTTAGGTGCAGGAACATTTAGGTATGTTCCAGTACACCAAAGGTTGGGTCAGGATAAATGGTCATGGCTAGAGGTAAGGTAAGGTCATTAGGTCAAACAACATGGGTAATAGTGTCACAAGGTATAGTGAGCACATGAGGTCACAGGTCACTAGTAATGTTCCAGGTCCAAGTAGCTAGGTCACGGCATGGGTAGGGCCGAGGTATGGGTAAAATAACGAGTCCCCAAATGATGAAGAGGTTAGGTGGTAAATGATGAGGTCAGGAGGGTAAAGTGAAGTGTCCAAGTCAGGTGTGGGTGAGGTAGAAAGGATTCAGGCTAGAAAATTAGGGGTAATGGGTAGTAATAAGACTGAGAAGGATAACCAAAAATGGTCATAATTAACCGATGATGGTCACCATAAACCGACCAGAGTATGCTAGGGCATAGGATAGATGTCGGTCTAGGTGAAACCATTGTCGGTCAAGTTGGTAAGGTGATAAAAAGAAATAGTTCCATGTTTTTGAAAATCATTTGTCATTTGCCACATAGGAGAAAATGACAAGAGAGAGAGAGAAAGAGGTGGAAAGTGACCAAGTGACACAGAGAGCTGAGTTGGCGAACCGTAGAGTGAGTGATCGTTGGTTGATAGGCGGGTCTACGAGCGCGGTGTGATTGATTTGATTGGGTGGAGAGCCAACGGGTAATCGGTGATCGTAGAGGCAAGAGAGGGATCGGGTGGACCTGTGCAGCGGCCCGAAGTGCCACCTCGTAGATGGAAGCATGATGAGGAAAGAGTAAATTCCTATTTTTGTTTGTTTTGAGTAGGTGGAGGATAGAAATTAGGTAGGAGGAAAGTGAGTTTTGGGGGGAAAATATTAAAATTTGAATGCAGGGAATTTAATGAGAAAAGGGGAACAAGGGAGGGTAGATTTAGGTAAATGAGGGGTGGGAATAGGTATTGGGTAGGCATTGGTGGGGGAAATGGGTAGAAAGGAGAAGTGTAGGTAGAAATAGGGTAGGGAATCATGGGTTTTTCACCGTGACAGTGACCGACGTTGGTCCATTCTTAGCCGGCTGTCAGTGGGTGAGGACCGGTATCGGTCACAGATGCGGTGACTGATGCTGGTTATTGTTGGACCATGGTCAGTCGATGATGACCGATGCCTAGTCGGCAGGCTAGAGAGGTAGGCCCACAAGGAGCTAAAATAGACGGGTTACAGACAGATAGGTAGGGGTAGGGAGAGTTAGGTAGGGGGAAGAGTTATGGGTATGGGTAGGTGGGTGAATAAGGAAGATCGGTGAGAGGGGAAAAATGAAAATAGGTGAGGGTCTGAGGCATGTGTAGATAGGTAAAATGAAAATAGGTGAGTGTTGATGGGTAGATAGGTGTTGATTTAGGGCCTAGATATAGGTGAAAGGTTGATTTAGTTAAGGTAAGCGGTATAGTGGGGGTGGCAAGGTTACATGCAGGTATGGTCAAGTGTTAATAATATGATTGGTTGTATGCAGGCCAAGGACTAGTTATGAATGAGGGATAGGGTACCTCCCTTGCTCGTGGAGATATGGGGGAGCATGATACGTGAGGAGTGGAGCCATGTTGCAGATGTGGGCCTGATTGGGGTCAGACGCTACCGGGACGTAGTCCAAGAGGTGAGTTTGATGGTTACCCTCATCGATAGATGGGATTCAGAGACCAATACATTCCATTTGCCGACGGGTGAGATCACGATCACCCTAGAGGATGTTTACAGGATCCTGCGACTACCTATAACAGGTACACAGGTTTACTCGATCTCCTCAGAGGCATATGAGGAGTTACTGTTACCAGTGTTTGGAGAGGGGATGGCATTGTTAGGATTCCATAGTGCCAGTATGAGCTATGGGGTGATGTACCGAGCCTACCCCGAGGAGATGAGGCTGGTAGTGCTTCTGATGGAGGTAGTTTGCTATTTTTCACTTCCAGATGCAGAGGGTGGGAGATTCCCATGGTCATTGATGGGGGTTCTACATGACATGGTGGAGAGCAGGACTCAGTTTGTATGGGCACCTGTGTTCTTGGTACAACTATACAGGGAGTTGTGGGCTTATGGGTGACTACGGTGATTCAGCTTGTGCTACACATTCCTATTACATTGTTGGGCCTATGAGCACATTGTGTGTGTGCACCTAGTTGGTATGCCCTAGGCTGATGCATTCGAGCCAGGTTTTGTTTGAGTGGGATACATGCGATGGGTGTCAGTTATTGGAGAGCACCGAGTGGTGAGAGCTACACATGATGTAGCCTATTACAGATGATTACTGGAGGGGTTGTCTGGTGTGGACATCATTTGGAGGCCATATGTGGGCTTCCCTTCATACAGGCAGATGGCGGTGGAGCTGGATGGGTTACAGATCTATAGGTGGATAGAGGGGCGGTGGGCAGGGGAGCATGAGATGATACCCATAGACCGGGTCAGATGGCAGTTTGGGTTGCCACATGATATACCCCCACCCTTCCCATAGTATAGGAGAGATGATGTGGAGAGACCTATGTCTCCGCCATGACCTATAGTGCTAACCAGGAAGGATGAGGAGATGGTTGATCAACATATACATGATGCTAGGGTGACAGACAGGTATAGACAATGGTGGGCTACACAGCTATGAGCAGTACCGTCGAGGCCGGGGCAGCCAGATTTAGCTACTATCACAGTACAGAGAGACGCCCTACATGAGTAGGTGGCTACCCTAGTGACCCAATTGGGCATAGTACAGGGACATCTGACAGGGGCCGAGGCACAGGTTGTGACTCTGCAGGCACAGGTGGCCGCTTTTCAGGCATAGGGAGTACAGGGACTAGTACCCACACCAGGGGGAGAGGGAGAGGGTGGAGATGGAGATGGGGTGTAGGTAGCCACCCTACAAGCATAGGTGACATGTTTGCAGGGCTAGTTGGCCATGGTGCAGGGATAGGTTATAGGTTTGCAGGGCCAGTTGGCCACTACACAGGCACAGATAGTGGCCCTTCAGGCCCAGGTACAGGTGCAGGTTCTAGGGCCGATGGCACCACCACAGGGGCAGGGACAGGGTCCCGTTATTTAGGCAGGAGCAGGGTAGGGTCAAAGGCTGATGGCACCACCATAGATAGTACCTGTAGCTAGATTGAGAGACACCATGGGTGAGGTGAGATACTACCAGGATCACTTGATGGTATCAGGGATATATGTCTTATCATATGTCAAGCACAGAGCTCAACAGGCCTCAAGTGAGAGGAGAAGATCCACACACATAGTGTGGAGAGTACAGGGGGCCAGAAATCCTAGGAGATTGGTCAGGGTGAGGCCACTAGTGCATGAAGACAAGCTCCAGAGGTAGGACCATCAGGAGCCAGACCAGGGCAAGGCGGAGAGAGGTCAGTCCAACACCGGGCTAGAGGAGTGGAGGAGGAGACAGATGAGATAGGATTAGATATCAGATGGGGAGATGATTGAGCTCCATGTATGATTAGTTTAGTTTTGACATCATATTTTTGACATATATACCAGCCTGTGTGCCGAAGATAGTGAGGATGTGCATGAGATTTTTTGAGATTTTTTTATATACACTGGCCTACGTTCCAAAGATATTTGAGAGTCATGTATATGGATACACATGTTTGGATGATTTATTTATAGAGATGATGGTGATTATGGCATGATGTATATATGGTTGTGTGTAACTTGCTATTATGATTTGTATATGTGATGGAAACCAAATAGTGTAGGCATGATAGAGCCAGGTCATAGGCATGGATCGAGTTAGGTTTTTGGTTTAGGCATGGATGGAGTCAAGTCATAGGCATGGATTGAGTCAGGTTATTGGTTTAGGCATGGATGGAGTCAGGTTATTGGCAGGCATGGATGGAGTTTTTGGTTAGGCATGGATGAAGTCAGGTATGGATTGAGTCAGGTCATACTGGTTTAGGCATGGATTAAGTCAGATTTTGGTTTAGATTACAAGTAATTGGTGATACAGATAACAAATGGTAATGTAGATATACGTGATGATGTAGATTTCCAAATTTTTGTTGTGTGTGGAAATATGAAATGATGAATTGGTGAATGTTATGATGATGTTTGAAACATGGATGGTAGATATGTGTATTTATTATTGTGTATTGAGATTGTACTTCCAATTTTTGATATATAAAAGGAAAAAAAATTGGTATATTATGAATAGGAAAATAAGGGGAAAATTGGTAAGGGTAGAGAGTGGCCGAGCTAACCTTCAAGGGCCCCATGCCCTTGAAGTGCTGCCTACATAGTCCCGACAAAAGGGGACCTCAGGTCGATGTAGTTCTCCCATAAGCTAGGGAAAAATGTGAGGAGGTATGAGAATGGGTTGGTATGTTATAGGCATGATTGAGTTAGGTTATTTAGGTATGGTTGAATTGTGGGAAAATAGGTATGGGTGATTTTGAGTTGATTGTGGTGAAAGAGGAAAATTTCCAAGAGATAAGCATCGAGGGTCTAGTCCTATATAGGATAATCAATACGTAATGAAGAAGTTAAAAGATAAGAGGAGGCAAGAGAGCCACCTGATTAGTGAGGATCATAATGGGTTGACCATACCTTAGATAGGTTGGTGAAGGTAAGACCCTAAAGACATTACATGATTGATTATTCTAAAGGTGAAGAATAGTCACATGATCACCAAATGTCACAGTTTCAGCAGGTCCCTTGAGGCGGTAGGAAATGAAGGTGCAAATGGTGAGAAGGTGAAAAAATGGTTAGGTTATATGATATGAGGTAGCATGCCTTTTGGCAAGAGATCCAAGATCACAATGAGCAAGTCCATGATGAAAATGTTTTCTGTTTGACTTGTATTTGAGATAGACTGATCAATGCAGGAAGTCTATATGGGATGAGGAAATTATCTCCTTGAGGTCTTCACGAAGTTGATCGATGCAGGAAGCTTCAGATTTTTTTTTTTTAAGCGAGCTTTACATAGTTGTCCTTCGAGGGAGCAGTCTATTTATAGCAGTGATGTAGAGAGAAAGATGTCCCTTTTGAGGGAGTCATCTTTTTATTGGAAGTTTGACTCAAGGAGTTGGATCCCATGTGGAAATTATGTGAGGGATTTTAAGTCATGGACAAGACTAGGGTGAAGAATCCAATTCTTGTTCAGAAAGCAAGGTGAAACGACCATGGGATCTCATCTAAAAGAAGACGAAAAGTATCCATGAGAATCATGCCATGTGCAGAGCCATGGTACACATATTTAAGAGAGGGTAAAAGAGTGATGGGTATGCACATGATTCTTGTTTAATCATTAGGGATGGCATAGTGAAAGGAGGGAAGTGAATGGCGCTCAAGGGACGAGCATGAAAAGAGGCAGAAGGTGAGGTAGGACTGAAAGTCAACAATAGAATGGTCAAAGATGCAAGGCATTAAGGGGCTCAGGTTTGGGTTTACCATCGAGTGAAGATAAATGATAAGCACCTGATCCATAGGCATGAGTCACGATGTATGGTCCAAGCCAATTAGGAGCAAATTTTCCTCGTTTAATTTTTTCTACTTTGGTTACATGTTGATTTTCCTTCAAAATGAGATCACAAACTTGGAAGGTTCGTTCATGAACATGTTTGTCATAGGCATGTTTGATACGTTTTTGGTAAACTTGGAGATGGTCAAGAGCATTAAGATGACATTCATCTAATAACTCAAGTTGTGCTAAATGGTCTTGGTGAAAGTCATCATCATTGAGCATGTCATGGAGAGAAATACAAAGAGATGGAATCTGGACTTTGAGAGGTAGAACAACCTCTATACCATAGACCAGAGAAAAAGGAGTGGCAGTAGTGGAAGTGTGAATACTAGTATGGTACATCCACAAGGTGAAAGGAATGTGCATATGCCAGTCCTTCCTAGTATCATTAACCACTTTCATGAGAATTTTGTTTAGGGTTTTATTAGTGGATTTGGTCTTGGCCATTGGTTTGTGGGTAATATGGTGATGAGAAACTTAGTTGAATACCGAAGGCATCACAAATTTTTCGCAAGGTTTTATTTTTTAATTGTTTTCCGTTATCAGTGATGAGGTGATGTGGAATGCCAAAGTGACAGATAATGTGATGATTGATGAACTCACATATTTTCTCAGCTTTCGTGGAGATGAGAGGTACAACCTCAACCCATTTGGTGTAATATTCGGTAGCGGTGATTATCCATTGATGTCTCTGGGAAGAATGGGGATTGATCTCTCTGACAAGATCCAAACCCCATTGAGAGAAGGGCCAAAGGTCACGGGTGACCTGTAAGGCATGAATGGGTGTATGATGAATATTGGCATGTTGTTGGCATTTTACACAATGCTTAACGTAGTCACAACAATCATGGTTAAGGGTCAGCCAGTAATAGCCTAGGAGAAGAATACACTTAGCAACTGCGAGACCACTGAAGTGACCTCCATGCATATGCCATCATGAACTTCCTTAATGGTATAGGGAATTTCAGAAATCGTAAGGCACCATAAGAGAATACCATCAAAGATACGCCTATCGAGGAGGCCACCCATGATGATGTAATGAGAGGCCTTTTTGAGAAAGGTGCGCTACCCATTATGAGTGAGGTCAGGAGATAAGATGGAGAGGGAAAGATAGTCTGAGTATTGTTTATACCAAAGGTCACTTGGGTCAGGAGCAACGGTTCTGATAGAGTAAAATTCATGAGGTAAATAAGAGGGTGATTGGAGTCTTTGTATGGTGACAAATATTTTAGAGTCAGCGGGTGAAGCGGGTATCTGAGAAGCCAAGCAGGCCATGGTATCTACAAATTTTTTGGTAGAACATGGGATGGTTTGAAGGGTGTAATGGTCGAAGGTGGTCAAAAGTATATCCACATGATGCTTATACTTTTGAATTATCTCATTACGACACTAGTATATACCATTGACTTGGTTTATGACCAACTGAGAATCACCAAAGATGTTGATGGAATTAACATCTAAGGCATAAGTAGCCTAGAGACCTAATACGAGTGCTTCGTATTCAACAATATTATTTGTACAATCAAAATCAAGTTTGAAAGACAAATGCATGGGTTCACCATTAAGTGGAATAAGGATAACACCAGCCCCAACCCCACGCTGACACTTGGAACCATCGAAGAAGAGTGTCATTTGGTATACAGGTTCGTCCAAGGAAAGGGTAGCAATAGACTCATCTGGAAAGTCAAAGTTAGAGGGTTGGTCCCCAGAAATAGGTGTGTTGGCCAATTGGTTGGCGATAGCTTGGCCCTTGATGGACTTTTGATGGATGAATTCGAGGTCGAGGTCAGCCAGGAGCATGAGCGAGCGTGCAGCCCATTGGTTTTGATAAGGTTTGGCATACATGAAGTGTAAGGGGTCGGTGTTGGTCACAACATAGGTTTTGTGGTTGAGTAGGTAATGGCAGAGTTTAGTGCCAACAAAAAATAAGGCTAAGCAAAGTTTTTCAGCATGGTTGTATCAGGTTTCATATTCTAGAAGAGTACGACTTATGTAATAAACTACCTGCTCCGTATGTTGTTCATCGCGATGAGCGAACATGGCCCCTAAAGACTGGTAGGTAGAAGAGATATATATGTAGAAGGGTTAATCATCTTTAGGTGGAATGAGTACATGTGGTTGGAGAAGGTATTGTTTTAAGGCATTAAAATATTTTTGGTAGTCATCATCCCATTTAAAGGAAACATCCTTCTTGAGAAGATGATGAAATGGCTGACATCGATCGAAAAGTTGTGAAATGAAACGGATGAATAGACTGTAACTTACCTTGCAGGCTACGGAGTTTCCGCAGGTTAGTGGGCAGAGGCATTTTGAGCATGGCCTTGACTTTAGTAGGGTCAACCTCTATACCACATAAGGAAATGATAAATCCCAGGAGCTTTTCCGAGAGAACTGCGAAGAAACACTTCTTGGGATGAAGGTGACCACAATACTTAATGAGGTGGTCAAAGATGGTCTTTAGGACGGTGAGGTGCTCGAAATGGTGTTTATATTTGGCAAGGAGATCATCTATGTAATCTTCCAATATGCAGTGCATGATGTCATGGAAGATGTAAGCCATTTCCCGTTGATATGTGGCACTAGTATTTTTTAGGAAAAAATGCATGACTCGATAGCAGAAGGTCCCCCAAGGGGTGATGAATGCAGTTTTGTGTTGTTCCTATGGGGTAAGCAAGATTTAGTTATAACTCGAGAAACCATCCATGAGTGATAACATCTCGTGGCCCGCAGTAAGGTCAACCAATTGGTCAATACCAGGTAGAGGAAAGTTGTCTTTTGGGAAAGCTAGGTTGAGGTCATAGAAATCTGTACAAATGCGAAGTCCCCCTGTTGCCTTAGTGACAGGGACAATGTTAGAAATCCATCAGGGATAATCATTGGGTAAGATGAAGGAAACTGAAAGAAGGTGCATTGAAGTTCTTATTTTACCAGAAGAGTAATGCGAGGGTGCATTTTCCTCATCTTTTGTTTTACGGGTTTGGCATCGGGAATGGTTACGATATTGTGGACCACTATGGTGGGGTCAATACTGAGGCATGTCAGCATAAGACCAAGAAAAAGCATGGTTGTGATTTTTGAGAAAAGAAGTGATGGATTCCTGTTTAACAGTATCTAAAGATTGGCTCAATCTTTAGAATGTGTGGGTCATCCTAAGTATGGATGTTGATTTTGATAGTCAATTCATTCAAGATGGTTTATGTCTCAGATGGTAACGACCGATGAATATAAGAGTCTTCTGCACCAAGGTAGGTGAGTATATATTCCTCATCCTGACATTGAACGACATTAATAGAAGGTGTTTCGTCATTCGATCATTTTAGGATACAATAAGGGAAGAGAAAAGGGGGGCCTCGCCCTCATGCCTTGATAAGTAAAATGCCCCAGAGGAAATGGTGTTTATGAAAAACAAAAATTAGGAGGAATGGATTCTGGATCCATCGACTCTGTTGGTGAAGGTGGTGAAGAAGTGATGAAGGAGGTGGAGCAGGTTAAGAAGGTGTAATAGGGTCAGTATCTTCAATCAGTTTAATACGGGTCCTTCTTGGTAGGTAGTTCAGCAAATTTGATACCACTATGGTCATTATGTTTGTGGGCAGTACATGGAATAACAGTGTGACAGGCCTTGCTCATAAAATCCAAAACCAAAACCTATCCATGCACATCGGTGCAAGAAGGTGTGGGTGCAGAAGTTACGATTGGTGAGTGACTGGAGGTTGGCAGAAAAGGAGTGGGTTTGTGATGGTGGTTCAGGTGTATAAATGGAAATATTAAGTCCCCCATAGGTGAGATTGTTTTTAAGGTGGGGAGGACCATAAAGGAGAGGCTCTCCTATGCGGTGATCATAGTGAGGGTGTTGGTGAAGGACTTCCATACTCTTATGGAGTAAGGAATGTGTTGACATTATAGACGATGATACTCCCCCCAGAGTGAGGTGTTGAAAAATTACTTCCAAGGGATCAGTGGTTGATATGTGGGTAGATGGGGTAGAAGATGTCTTAGAGGTTGGATCGGAGGTGGAGCCAGCTGATTGGGAGGTTGATGGTTCGGTCATGGAGGTTATGGTAGTGGTAGGAATGGAGGATTTAGGTGTCGGTTGAGGTAGCAGTTGACATTGGTGAGTGGAGGTGTGGGTGAAGAGGAAGTGGTCATGGAGGTAGACACCTTAATGGGTACAAGCATGTCATTGGGTCGGTAAAGCATGTTACAGGTTTTGAAAAGTGATGAGTCAGATGGAATGGTATATGTGTGTCCTTCATGCTCAAACTTTACACAATGATGTAAAGTGGAAGGGACACAACCCATGACATGAATCTAGGGTCTACCAAGCAATATGTTCTATTGAAACTCCCCCCTCCAAGACGTAAAATAAATTTGGAATAGTACGAGGGCCCATGTAAACATGGAGGATGATGGTGCTAAGTTTAGATGTGATAGCATTATTAAATGAACGTAACATGACGGGATATTTATGCATGCAATTATTGGGTATGCGCATTTGGTCGAATGCATGGGAGGAGATGATTTTAATGCTATTTCCCCCATCAATCATAACACATCGTACACGTATATTATCGATATGGACAAAGATGAAAATGATTGGATCAGGGTCATCAGTTTTATGTGGTGCAATCTCTTCATCTGAGAAGATGAGAGTGGTTACTTGGTGAGTAGGTGGAGGTGTAGAAGGAGGTGGTAATTTGGTGAGAGAGATGACATAATGAGGTGTAATAATGGAGGCTACATGTGTAGGATCATTAGGTAAAACCTCAATAGACTAAAGAACCTCCATGAAAACTTGGAAAATGGGATTCAAAGGTTTGGATGAGGTCATATAGGGACATTTTGAGGGAGGATTGGTGTAATTGTTTGAGCATCACATGATGTGTAGCTCCATTAGAAATAGGATATGTGGGGCCGTGGATAGCGACTTTAGGTTTGCGTTTAGATGGTATGGTTGGGTATATGGTTAGTTGGCAGGTGTTAGAAAGAAAATTTTTCCGGTGGACAAAGTTGTGGATTTCTTACCAATGCTCTGGGAATCTAAGTCCCGCTACTTAACCAGTGCACCTGCCATATGTGCATGCACAAGAAAGTGTGGATTTTTTTGTTGGTCTTTCGACTGGGGATCCAACAGGGGCACTCCACTGACCCTATGGAAAATCTAGTAATCTCTTGCTAGGGAAGTATTCGTTTATAGAGAGGGAAAGGGGAGTGATAAAAGAGGTAGGAGAACTAATGCTGTAGGTAGAAAATCAGATTCCTACACACACACTAGTTAGAAAATTCAACACATGCATTTAACGAAAGAAATAAGTCTACGAATAGCAACGTGACCAAATAGAATTCACTGATCACCAAGTATCAAGAAACCCCTTAGTCAAAGAAAGCTAGAAACTCCTTCTTCTTGTATTGATTGCTCAAATCAAAGTTGTAAATAATGTGGGAATGGAAGAAATTTGAGAGGGGAAGAGAGTAGAAGAAAATGGCTATCTCCTTTGCTTTCTCTAGGTAAAATTCACTCTTGAGTCTACAAAATCAATTGCCAACCCTTTGAAATGGGAATGGCTTTACAATTTATAGAATAGAATATGACTCTTCATCTTTTGCATGACCTTTCGAATACCTTAATATGACTTAAGATTGTTCATATTCCACTTTAAATATTTAAGTCCCTTTTATAATAGCAAGGAGAATTAATTTACATTATGTTTCTAAAGTCACTTTTAAATGACTTAAAGGTATATCAAAAAGTGTAAACCCCAATGAAGAATTAGAAAATTTGAAAGTGAGAGAAAGTTGGGGGGAAGAGGAGAGAGAAAGTGAGAGAAGAAGAAGAGGATATGTCTCCTGATGAAGTCTGTTGATCCTCATTGATGGAAAGGTCCAAATGCAATGAAGTTCTAAATGTCCCATTGTGCCAAAACTACCCTTTGAGTGTGACTTACTAGTTTTAGTAAATGGTCATTTCCACTATTTTCTGCTCTGGATAATCATTCTAGCCTTTTGGAGATCTTCAGTGCAAACTACTTTTTCAATAGCCACTTTTGATGAAGACATGCCAAAAATAACAAACATGTATAGGAAAACTTACTATTTTTAAAAATTGTATTTCAAGTGTTCGATTTTCAATGGAACATACTTTTTTGGACTCTTCTTTTCGTTATGATAACACCCTCTGAATTTCACATAGTTTTGCCCACTAGAATGCCTAGAAATAAATTTTGAAATTTTGACCAGGCAATGGCTTCGGGTGCAGAGCTGTCATGGCAGCCATTAATAGAGCTCAAAATTTATAGGTATTGTTTTTGTCTCCATTTTCATAGGTTTTTCATTTGGAACTCATGTGCAAGTTTTTAGCTCGTTTCCATTGCTGGAATGATGGGAAATTCGACAAATGTGAGCCGGTGCATGAAGTGAGGGTTTTGTTGGAGAAAATGATTCTAGACACCATTTGACCTCTTGTTTGTTGGATTTTGATCACCTTGAAAAATAAGGAATCCCGCAAAAGACAAAATCTTGATCTGACTTGTATCTTGCAAGATATGAGGATTTTTCGATCGGGTGACTTTATGGTTATCTGGCAAAAAATCTCCATTTTTCTCTTCGTTCTTCGTCATTTCACTCAATTTTTCTATGAGGACTGAATATTTCTATGTTTTCATGGTTTGAAGAGTTTATATGGCCATGGCAGAGCTGGGTCAGAGCAACAATGGTGGACCGAGTTTCTGGACAATCACGCACGAAGCCAAGGCAAGGTGAGGAGTTCTAAAGGAGAAATGAGAGGAAGAAAATGGCTAAGTGCTGGATTTAAAATTTAAAAACATGAACATGGAGGGTATGGACACAATTTTATGTCTCTGACCTCAGGGATGTGAGGGACATTAATTTTCATGGTGGTCAAGGCGATGCCATGTGTCCTCTATCTGACGACAGGGGATTTTCTTGAAAAATGCACCTGGGGGTTGAAACTCGGTCACGTGGGTGTCCAAATGAATCCTCATAGAGGATGGGAACATTTTTCCATGTCTGATGTCCTCCACCTTAGGTTCATAAGGGACATCAGTTTCCACGGTGGTCCTGGAGGTGACACGTGGCGCTCGATCCAACAGTAGGGAATGGATGCTCCAAAAAATGCACGTGGGGGTTGAATTGTGGTCACGTGGGTTTCCAGAGGACTCTCCATAGGAGATGGAAACATTTTTCAAGGTCTGATGTCACCCACCTTAGGTGAGTAAGGGACATAAAAATTCCACGGTGGTCCTGGAGCTGACACGTGGCATCCGATCCGACAGCAGGGAATGCATGCTGCAAATAAGCACCCAGGGGCTGAACTGTCAAGTCTGGAGGTCATATGAGGGTCCCAGAGGTCACATGAGGGCTGGGATAATTTTCCAAGGGCTGATGTACCTGACCTCAGGGACATCGGGGGCATGAAATCCCACCAGGCTCCTGGTGCTGACACGTGTCCTCTCGAAAAAATGACTAAGTCCTGAACTGCCTTTGAGAGGGTAACTTGGAATGAAGATAACTTGATCTCCCAATGGAATTTATTGGTGAAATTGTATATGATCCTGAATTGAAATGGAATTTTTAATCGAATGATGTGGGTCTAATGTCTGAATTCAGCCATATGATCCCTAAAAATCATAGTTTTGATCTAGGACGCCACTTGTGCCTGAGAAAAACTGCCTTCCAATCATATGCACCAAGGTGTTGTGAAAAATATTATTTCACCATCATGTAGGTCTTGGAATCCTCTTTCCAAATATGTTTATTTTTACTTCCAAATCCATTTGGAGCTCTCGGAATCTTCTTCTGAAGCCCAACGATTGTTTTAGGCCTGTGTACTGTCTAGGCTTGTGAACTCTGTTTTTCACTTAGACTGCTCCAAGTCTTGAATTTTTTTTCTAAACCTTCCAAAATCATTTCTTTGATGTCATAAGGTATTCCATTCACCTCCATTTTGAATTTTTCCCCTCCATTCTACTCCAAGGTGTCAATCCATTCCTGGCAAGGCCAACGATAGCCCTCCCCGTGACTCCCCAAAATTTGCATTTTTAATGAAGTCCTAAAATCACGGGGAATGAATGGAATTTCCTAAATCACCTAGGGGGATGATATAACATTTGTTGGAAGGTAATTTTGACTGATTAGATAGATCTTGGGTTGCCTAGGAATAATAAAGCATGAAAAATTCGGCATAGGGGAATAGTTATCGTGCTTGGAAATTTCCAATTTCCCTATTGCACATTTGCACGAAGAAAACTGGCTCTAGCTTGGGGACATGACATGAACTGAGAGAAGCAAAGATATGGCATGGGAATCTAGAATCTCAATTTTATACCATCTAATTCGTTGACCAGTGCCTTAATCCATTGGGCCCTACAGAGTCATGTACAACTTCTAGAAAGGAAGATTACACACACACACAAAACAAAAGAAAGGAAACACACGACACACAACAAGAAGGGGAAACACACATAATAGAAAGGGAAAAAAACCTATCAATTACCTATGGTAGATGGTAGGGGACAACCCACTTTTACTAAAGTACTTTTCATTTCCCAAAAGTTACCCCTAAAGAGGCAACACCGAATGATGATGTTCTGCGAAGCCATTGACGGGTTCCAGAAAGTAGCCTCCTTTCCTTAATTGTTTATGAAAGCCAGGTGCTTTCACATTTATCTGTTTACTTGGTAGGAGTGATTCCATGTGAGCTTCTTGATGTTTAGGTCCTTGCTCGGAAATTCCACTACCTTCATGTTCTTTGAAGTCAATCTCATAGCGCCAGTTTCCTTCCATGTTTATCCATATAGCTGATTCTCCATCCAGCATCTCATTGCTGCCCCAATGCTGATTTTCGTTCCTATTCCTTGAACCTTCTGAGTTAATTTCTTTCCTGGGTCTATGCTCATTGGAATATTCTCCATGAGAAACATTTGTTTCATCCTTTATCTCTACTCCATTGTGAGGCATTTGAGTACTAAAGGAAGGGATGGAGGAAAACTCATACTTGTGTTGTATGTTCATGACAGGAGTGAAGAGATCAAGAATCAACTTGGGGTCTTCCACCACTTCTACTGCATCCAATATTTCTTGCACGAATTTATGCTTCATCATTTCCTGTAGCTCCTCTTTGTATGCCTTTGAAGAATATTTATTTTGTAGCTCAAGGCAACTAACAGGAGGGATTACCTCATCATTTTGGGAATCGCTGCCTTCTATCAATCCTTCATCCTCGGAGGTCTCGAAACTCCTTGATTCACTTTCTTTATCATGGAAAGAGTCTTCATCTTCAAATGGGAAAGAAAATACTTCAACTTCATCATTGTATCCACCAACCATCGGATCGAGAGAAACATCATATTTTTCATCTTGGCTTACCTCAATATGGCTAACCTTCACATTAGTTAAGGCTTCCAAATCAGCTTCACCCTTATCTTCCAGATTCATGGCTTGCATTAAAAGTTCCAAACTGATCTCAGGGTCTTTTGTTTCTTCTACGGCTCTTAGCCATCCTTGTATAGACATTTTTTTCAAATCTTTCACAAGCTCATCACAAGCTGATTTTGTCTCTCCATAGATTGCTTGACTGAGATCATATTCATCCCCAAATGGGAATGAGAATAACTCCTCATCATGGAAAAGGGTATAGGCTGATTTTTCTTCTTGAAAATCACTCAGAACCATTTCCTCTTCCTCGCGGTCTGCATCATTTGGTGATTTGGGGCTTTCCTATTGTAACTCGAATCTCCTCAACGCTTCTTCAAAATCCAAATCTCTTTGGGAAGCCATGTCTGGGCCTATCAAGATGTGGATATCCTCTTCTTCCTCAGTTTCCACAAAGTGATTCATCTAGCTGCTACCTTGATATAAGATGTTAGCTTCCAGGCTTCCGTAATTTTGTACTGTGCACCTCATCTTCTTCTCGGGAAGTAATTTATCCATGTCTCCCTTCACTGGTATCATTGCAAAAGACCAATTCATCTGAATTTTCCCTCCCAAATCTTGGTAGAAATTTCTACTCAGCAACATTCTGAACGAGGCTGGGGCATCTACTACCAAAGTCATCACTAAAACTTTCTTGTTTGGAAATCTGGCGAGAGCCACCTGTGCATCTTTAACCTTGCATACAAGTGAGACCTTTTTTTGATTCCAAAGAGTAACAAGAGCCACTAGGTGGAGTCATTGTAAGTTTAAGAGCCTTGATGACCTTCAAAGGTATCACGTTTTTTGAGGCACCATAATCTATTATGCAATTGTTTAGTACATATTCTCCAACAAGAAGGGAGACGTAGAAATGTTCAACTTTATCAGTCTTTGATGCACTCAGAGAAAGCATGTTCTGTGAGGGAGGTGTAGGTGAGTTTGGTAGCATGCCTTTGGAATGATGAGCTACATCATTGGGTGTTAGACTAACACTCCTGATATATCAAAAAAACCTCTAGAATTGTTCAGGATGATTCCACAAATATTCAGTTTCAGTAATCTGCACTTTGGCTTTGTTTGCATATTCTATGAATTCAAAGGGAGTAGATGCAGACAAGGGGAGTGAAGGGACTGATTTTGGGATCTGGATAGGCTTAGGAGTAGGATTTGATGTTTGAGGAATGGATGGTATTTTGAAAGGCACACTAGGAGCTTTCAAGGAATTATATTTTTTAGGAGAAGATTTGGGTTTATAAATGGAAGAGACATTGGAAGACTTACTTGGGATTTTTGGAGTCTTCTTACTTGCTACGAGATCGGGATCCAACAATGCAGACTTCATGGAAGATGGAATTGGGGATCGTTGACTGATTATTTTATTTTTTAGAGTCACCATAAGAGGATCAGTAACGTTCTTTTATTTTGCAGCAGTGGAGGGAGATGATCTTTTCTCAGACTGAGAACGAGTGAATACCACACATGAAAAACTGGGTGCATCTTCTTCATCTTCTTTATAACCTCTAGAATACTCACAAAAACCTGATTTGTGTATCATTCTCAAAATAATCACTTCCTCGGAAATAGCCAGCTTCTTGTTTAAGCTCTTCTTCACTTTCTTGAAATCTACAATTTACATTCACGGGTGGGGCCTCCAAGGCAAGTCTTTGGGGTGCTCCTACAATCTGATTTCTGTTGCTTCTCTAAGAAGAAACTCGTTCAAATAATTCCCTCTTCAAAGAGGCCATCTCATTCCCCAACTTTTTCAGCGATGGATTAGTTCTCTCATCTTCAGGATGTTAGGCCTTGCCCTTTGATGGATTCTTGATCTTTCCAGAGAGGATGAGATCGTCATCCAATTCAATGGCCCTCTTTTACGCTTCTACAATGTTCCTTGGTTGAACTCTTCGTAGGATAAATCCTACCTCTGGTGATTGAGCATTTATGAAGAATATTTTTATATTGTTCTGAGAGGGTGGATCTTCTTCTGGTATCCTACGAAACAACCGTTCGAAATGATCCATGAAGTCTCTCATTGTTTCACTTTATCCTTTCCTCATTTGAGTTAACTGCACCAAGAGGTCTTGAAAATCTCCAGTTGATTTAAATCTTTCCTCGAAGGAAGCCTTGATGTCATCCCAACTAGTGCTGGATCGGGAAGGTAGGAGGTAGAACCATTCTGATGCTTTTTCTTGGAGGGACTCCATGAACAATCTTACAGCAACATCTTCATGCTAGACACCAAGAATTCCACATGATGTTGTGAAAGAAGCAACGTGTTCTTCAGGATGTTGTGAGTTTTCACCTTAGAAATTTGGAAAGTTATTGCGGGAACCCATTGGTAGATCATGAAGAGGGGTTTCAAGAGCAAGCGGGCCTATATTCCTTCCCCATGGAATAATGGGTTGAGGTATTTCTTCTTCATCCACCATTATTTCTTCTACTTCTATTTCAGCTCTTTCTTCTTCAAATACTTCTTGTTCTGTGAACTCAATATTCAATGATGGTTGAAAAATTGGAGAAATTTGAAGGAGTTTGGATATGGTTTCCATGAGAACTACTCGAAGTGCCAGACGGAGAGGAGGCTTGAGAGAATAAGTATGGATTATCTCTAATTCATTCTTGCTGATTTTTCAAAGCTTCAAAATTGGAATCAGCAACACCTCTTGACTTGCTCAACCTGGTGTATCTTCTTTTAGCCATATTTTGAAAACTTCTATAGTCGGAACATGAAAGGGCACTGTGGAATGTGAAAATTCATGTGTAGAAATCAGCAGTGTATCTTTCAGCAATGGACTTTCATGATCTCCTTTTTTCATTTTTTCAAAATTTGACTTTTTTTGAATTTTTGGGACCTTGTGGTCTTATATTGGGTGCAAATGCTGCTAAATCTACCCCACGGTGGGTGCCAAAAAATTTTGGCGAGAAAATTTGTCAGGTGTAAAAACTTGTGAAATTCTTGCCAATGCTTTGGGAATCCAATCCCTCTACTTAACCAGTGCAGCTGTCGTATGTGCATGTGTGAGAAAGTGTGGATTTCTATGGTGGTCTTTCGACCATGGATCCAATAGGGGCACTCCACTGACCTTATGGAAAAGATAGAAATCTCTTGCTAGGGAAGTATTTATTTGTAGAGTGGGAAAGGGGAGTGAGAAAAGAGGTAGGAGAACTAATGCTATAGGCAGAAAATCATATTCCTATAGACAAACTAGTTAGAAACTTCAACACATGTATTTATCAGAAGAAACAAGTCTGCGAATAGCAACAAGAGTAGATAGAATTCACCGATCACCAAGTATCAAGAAACCCCTTACTCAACGAAAGCTAGAAACACCTTTTTTTATTGATTTCTCAAATCAAAGTTATACATAATGTGGGAATGGAAGAAATTTGAGAGGGGAAGAGAGTAGAAGAAAATGGCTATCTCCTTTGCTTTCTCTAGGTATAATGCACTCTTGAGTCTAAAAAATCAATTGCCAACCCTTTGAAATGGGAATGACTTTACAATTTATAGAATAGAATATGACTCTTCATCTTCCTCATGACCTTTCAAATACCTTAATATGACTTAAGACTATTCATATTCCACTTTAAATATTTAAGTCCCTTTTATAATAGCAAAGTGACTTAATTTACAGTATGTTTCTAAAGTCACTTTTAAGTGACTTAAAGGTATATCAAAAAGTTCAAACCCCAATGAAGAATTAGAAAATTTGAAAGTGAGAGAAAATTGGGGGGAAGAGGAGAGAGAAAGAGAGAGATAAGAAGCAGAGGATATGTCTCCTGATGAAGTCTGTTGATCCTCATTGATGGAAAGCTCCAAATGCAATGAAGTTTTGAATGTCCCATTGTGCCAAAACTTCCCTTTGGGTGTGACTTAGTATTTTTAGTAAATGGTCATTTCCACTAGTTTCTGCTCCAGATAATCATTCTAGCCTTTTGGACATCTTCAGTGCACATTGCTCTTTCCATAGCCACTTTTGATGAAGACTTGCCAAAAATAGCAAGCATGTATAGGAAAAATTACTATTTTTAGAAAGTGTGTTTCTAGTGCTCGATTTGCAATGGAACATACTTTTGGGACTCTTCTTGTCATTACGGTCACACCCTCCAAATTTCACATAGTTTGGCCCACTAGAATGCCTAGAAATAAATTTTGAAATTTTGACCTGGAAGTGGCTTCGGGCACAGAGTTGTCATGGCGGCCATTAATGGAGCTCAAAATTTGTAGGTATTTTTTTGTCTTTGTTTGCAATGAAAACAACTCCATTGCAATAGGTTTTTCATTTGGAGCTCATGTGTAAGTTTTTAGCTCATTTCCATTGCCGGAATGATGGGAAATTCGACGAATGTGAGCCGGTGCACGAAGTGAGGGTTTTGTTAGAGCAAATGATTCAAAAAACCATTTGACCTCTTGTCTATTGCATCTTGATCACCTTAAAAAATGAGGTATTTTTTAAAAGACAACATCTTGATCTGACTTGTATCTTACAAGATATGAGGATTTTTCGATCAGGTGACTTCATGGTTATGTAGCAAAAAATCTCCATTTTTTTCTTCATTCTTCGTCATTTCACTCCATTTTTCTATGAGGACTGAATATTTCTATGCATTCATGGTTTTAAGAGTTTATATGGCCATGGTGGAGCTAGTTTGGAGCAACAATGGTGGACCGGGGTGTTTGGAAAATCACACATGGAGCCATGGCAAGGTGAGGAGTTCTGAAGGAGAAATGAGAGGAAGAAAATGGCTAAGTGCTGGATTTAAACTTTAAAAACATGCACATTGACATGAGGGACATTAATTTCCACGGTGGTCAAGGCGATGCCATGTGTCCTCTATCTGACGGCAAGGGATTTGCTTGAAAAATGCACCTCGGGGTTGAAAATCGGTCACGTGGGTGTCTAAATGACTCTTCATATGGGATGGGCACATTTTTCCATGTCTTATGTCCCTAAACTCAGGTTCATAAGGGACAATAGTTTCCACAGTGGTCCTGGAGGTGACACGTGGCTCCCGATCCAACAGTAGGGAATGGATGCTCCAAAAATGCACCTGAGGGCTGAATTACGGTCATGTGGGTGTCTAGAAGACTCCCCATAGGGGATGGGTGAATTTTTCAAGGTCTTATGTCCCCCACCTTAGGTGAATAAGGAACATAAAATTCCACAGTGGTCTTGGAGCTGACACGTGGCGTCCGATCCGACGGAAGGGAATGCATGCTCCAAATAAGCACCCAGGGGCTGAACTGTCAAGTCTGGAGGTCATATGATGGTCCTAGAGGTCACATGAGGGTTGGGTGAATTTTACAAGGGCTGATGTACCTGACCTCAGGGACATTGGGGGCATGAAATCCCGCCAGGCTCCTGGTGCTGACACATGTCCTCTCGAAAAAAGGACTAAGTCCTGAACTGCCTTTGAGAAAGTAATTGGGAATGTAGATAACTTGATCTCCCAATGGAATTTATTGGTGAAATTTTATATGATCATGACTGGAAATGACATATTTAATCCAATGATGTGGGTCTAATGTCTTAATTCGACCATATGTTCCCTAAAAAAGAGGAGTTTTTATCTGGGACGCCACTTGTGTGTGAGAAAAAATGCCTTACAATCATATGTGCCAAGGTGTTGTGAAAAATAATATTTCACCATCATGTAGGTCTTGCAATATTATTTCCAAAGATGTTTCATTTTACTTCCAACTCCATTTGGTGCTTTCGGAATCTTCTTCTGAAGCCCAGCGGCTGTTTTAGGCTTGTGTATTATCTAGGCTTGTGAACTCTATTTTTCACTCAGACTGCTCCAAGTCTTGAAAAAACTATCTAAACCTTCCAAAATCATTTCTTTGATGTCATAAGGTATTCCATTCACCTCCATGTTGAATTTTTACCCCCTTTTCTGCTCTAGGGGGTCAATCTTGTCCTGGGAAGGCCAACGACATCCCTCCCTATGACTGCCCAAAATTTGCATTTTCAATGAAGTCCTAAAATCACCTAGGGGATTGAATGGAATTTCCTTAATCACATAGATGGGATGATATAACATTGGTTGGGAGGTAATTTTGACTGAATGGCCAGAGCTGGGGTTGCCTAGGAATGATAAAGCATGAAATTTTCAGCATAGGGGGTGTAGTTGTCGTGCTTAGAAATTTCCAATTTCCTTGTTGCACATTTGCACGACAACAACGGGTCAGTTGTATTTTAATTTCCTTTGTCCTTCTGAGTGTGGGTAGTAATGTGGATCATGTTGATTTGAGGCAGGGTGGTAGGTGAAGTAGGTGAGCCATGAAAGGTATAACGATAGGAAGGGCAAAAGCTAAGTGGTGGGAAGGAACTTTGTGATATGAGCTAGGCACACCGACATTTGGGTGGAGGTTTGGCGAGTTATTTGATATGAAACATGTTAAATTTGAATCTTGGGGATGAATCTAAGAGTTTTGGGGGTGGATATTTAGGTCACCAAGTAGGCAATGAGGGAATAACTGTGGAAATTGGTGCTGGCGAAATGGGGGTCCTCATCAAGAAGGTCATCATCGTCAAAGTTTTCTTTAGGAGGAAACAACTAGATAAGAGTAGCTTTCAAAGCCTTAAAGTTCTCTACATCGTGTCCTAGAACATGATGGTAGGTGCAAATTTTTGTTTTGTTAAACCCTTTTAGGTTGTGTTTGAGTGTGTCATAAGGTCTAAGAGGTGGTATTGTGATGAATTTTTTTTTGAGGAGATTGGTTAAGATTTTGGCATATGATCCTGCTAGTCGATCACAATGGGAGGTGAATGTGGGTTTGGGTGTAGGTGTAACTGACTATATAAGAAGATTCTTTGAAAGAGGGGGAGTGGGTTGGGATACTAAGTTGGTGTGTGGTGTGGTCTTATGTATTAGTTGTATCTGATTGGGTAAGGGCATGGTAGTTAAACTGGAAATAGAGTGTGTGGTGGGTTTAATTACCTTATTGGAGGGTAGCAGATTTTTTCCTTTAGATTACACCTTCTTGTGTAAAGGTGATACAGGCACACCAGATGTAGAGGGAAAAGTAGATGGTGGAAGAGGGTGGGTTACCCATGGGGGTAACTGACGTGTTGTGGAGGTAGGTGGCATATGTTAGGCAAGAGGTATGAGGGAAAGGGAAGTAAGTGTCGTGGGTAGTGAATAAGTTATTGATGGTATTGGAGGTATGGGTGGTAAAAAGGTTACATGTGAGGGTGGGGGTTGTGTGAGGTGCTTGGGTATATTAGACGTCTACGATGGGGAAATGGGTTGGTGTGTTATGGGTTTACCGATGGATGGGGGTTTCTTCGCTAGGGTCGAGGGGTGAGGTCCTAGGATGGATGGAATGGGTGAAGGTGATAAGGGTGTGGTTGGCGAGGTTGGGGTATGAGATCTAGGAGATTGGTTCTTCTGTTTAGGGGTTGGGTTAAATTTGGTGTTAGTTTTGGAAGACGTAGCTAATCTAATTTGATGGGTGGGTGAGTAAGGCTAGCCATTTGTATGACCCCTAAAGTAATAATAGGTTTAGGTAAAGAAGATGATGTAGTGCCGGTTTGGATGTAGATGCATGTTGGGTTATTGGTAGAGATGTGAGTTGAGCCATGTATGGTGTCGTGGAAGAATTTGTGATAGTTTGGGTTGTGTTCAGTTTGGTCAGCCGAAACACTTTTGGATAGATAGTGGAGGTGTCAGTGAGTGACATCTGCATTTTTGCTGAGACAGGAAGTAGAAAATGCGCCCAAAGTAAGGCTATATCAACATAATCTAGGTGATCGGCTAAGCGTGAGAACGACATTGCTGTAGGTGAGGTTAATGTGGGTCTGATGGCGATTCCCATAAAATGTGTTTTAGAAATAGGGAAATCACTAGCTTCAGCCTCTGTGGGTAAGAGAGCCAAAAGTAAGTCAGTAGGATCTTGGGTGGTTGATTGAGAATGGTCACCTAGAGGTAACAAACTTTCTACTTGATCTTTGATAGATGGTGGAGATGATGGGTGATCCTCTGTGGGTGGAGGAGATGGAAAAACTTCTCCCATGGGTCAGAGAGGTATTGCTGGTGACAAATCTCTAGGTGGAGAAGCAAAAGGCTAAGTGGTCTCAATGTTAACAGAATACTCCTTCACAGGTGAGGGAGGAGATGAAAGGTGTTCATCTATGGGTGGAGGAATAGGTGAAGTGGGTTCATGTGTAGGTGGAGGAATTCGGGCTAGGATTTCCTCTATGGAAGGAATATGAGGCAATTGGGAAGCATCTGGTGTGTCACTAAAAATACCATGGACCTCACATGTATTGCTATCATTAGTTGAGGCTCCCTGATTTCGTCAGAAGAAGGGGCGTGATTAGGAAATGGTTTCTTGAAAATGTGCAGGTTTTGGTTGCCAGGTGCATTCAGATTATCCAAGATTAACTTGCCATTCTTGAGCATTTCTTGGAAAATGTTCTTGAAAGTGATGCAATTTCTGTCACTATGACCTTTTACCCGATGATAGTTACAGAACTCGTGCTGTTTGTACCATGCATGTGTGGGGCGAGCAGGATCAAAACTAGTGTGTGGTTTTATAGGAGGAAGGGTGATGGCCCCAACTTTAATGATATTTTCTAAACTTGAAGAATAAGGCTCCTCAATTGGGGTATATTTCCATTGTTCTTGTCTGAATTAAAAAGTATGGAGAGGGGAAAGATTAGATGAGGGTTTATCCTGGTTTGATGGATGAGCTAGGCTGGCCTTGAGTATCTCCATGTTAGCGGTTCCCTTGGATTTTGAATAATTATTTTGTAGCTTCGAAGAAGAAGAAGTATCATTTGACTTAAATGTTGCGTTCTTATTTCGTAGTTGTATTTTCTTTTCTTCGATGGCCCAAATCTCTAGTTTTTGTGCCATGGTGAATGCCTCATTGAAGGTTCAGAAAGTCTTCATCTGTAGGGTCGGTGAAATACATCTAGCAAAAGTCCACGTGAAGAGCTCTATGAGTTTGGTTTGTGGTAATTGAAACGTGAGTTGATTGATCATGCTACATCAAGGAGGGATAAAATTTTTTATAGACTTGTCGTCATATTGACGCATAGAGTAGAGGTCAGTCATGGTAACCTTCTTAACAACATTTATGGAGAAATTATCCAAGAAGGCTTGGGCTACCTGATTAAATGAGTAGATAGAATGTCTAGGTAATCCACTATACCAGTCTATTGCAGGCCCATTTGGAGACATGGAAAAGGTCCTCTGAAGCAAAGCATCATCATGGGCGATCAGATAACACCCATGTTTGAAAGACCACAAATGCTATTTTGGGTCCTCTTTGCTGTTGAAGCAGTTAAATTTAGGCATCTCCCAATGTATGGGATATGGATGAATAGGGAATGGATGGGGTGTATGGGCTCATTACAAATTTCATCGTAGGTGAGAGAATTGTGTGAGCTAGAAACTAATGTCTCAAGTGTCTACATCTTGTCCATCATTAACTTGATGAGGTCATTGGTAGGTGGTGATCGATTAGTACCTCCTATAGCATAAGAGGGTTTTTGTTGGACATATGATGGAGGTGGAATTCTAGTATATGGTGATTCCAAATAGGTAGGTTGAGAATGAGGGATTGAAATAGGGGCACGTACCTAGAATGAATGATAGATGAAATGGGAGGCTGCTGATAGTACATATATGAAGGTGGAAGGGTCGATGTAAATCTAGTAGCAATGGGGGCTAAGGACTGTGGAATAGAAAGGACAATGTGTTGAAATGGGGTAGGGTTCATCGACACCAGGGGTGGTTGTGTTTCTATGGGTATATGTGAGACAATAGGCATAGATGAGGTTATGTTTTGGGTGGTTGACGAAGGTATAGTGGATGTTGCGGGTGCAATAGATGTGGCAGATGTGGCGGTCATAGAAGGTATAGGGCCTAACTGTGAAATAACTGGGGGCAAAGCAGGTGCGGGTAGTGTAGAGCTAGAAGTGGCTTACATAGAAGTAGGAAGGAGTTTCGGGGGGATAGATACAGACATGCTATATATAAACAGACCCGAGGAATCTCGAGTGGATGAGTGGGAAATATAGAACTGTAAGGTAATAAGGTTCTGATCAAGAAGTTGTGTGAACTCCTCGTCACATGTGGCAATAATGATAGGTTGGGTAGGATCCATGGGTGATAGAATGAAAGGTGGTGAAAGACTAGGGGGAGTCATTGACAACTAGTGTGGAATATGAGGGCATTTTCTTGGCTACGAGTCAGTACCATGTGAACAAGTGCTGATTTGGTAAGACTGCTTTCTGTAAATGACACAGAAATATAACAGAAAATGGGAAAAAAAGTAGTGATAGATGGATTGGATAAAATGTCAGTTGGAATAATGAACAAGCTAACCGATGCTGGTTAGGGTAAACTGATGTTGGTCGGAGGTAACCGCGGTCAGTCACTTTGAAAA
Organism: Taxus chinensis; assembly: GCA_019776745.2. Taxonomy (NCBI): domain Eukaryota; kingdom Viridiplantae; phylum Streptophyta; class Pinopsida; order Cupressales; family Taxaceae; genus Taxus; species Taxus chinensis. The sequence continues at coordinate 79,975,420 of CM034152.1, read as the reverse complement.
AAAAATAGTTTACCAAACAAGGAAAAAGACTGATAATCTACCAGGTAGATAAGATGAAGGATGGATTTTATCAGGATAAAGAAGATACTGAGAGTTACAGAGACTCTGAATAACAAAGAAGATGAAACAAGTGTCCTTTTGGTTAGGTTCACTAAAAGTACTGTAAACTGACATTGGTTGGATAAAACTGGTGACGATCATTGGACCGACATTGGTTACTGTGAAATTGAAATAGAGATGAAGAAAAAGGTGGTTGTGATTTAAAATCAAGTGCGGAATCAAACTGAGAACTCTAAGAATGATAAAAATGGGGTCTAGACACACTCATACAAAGTTGGAATACAACAACTATGATGAGGAGCGTACAAGGAGAAATAAAAAGATGAAGAACGTGTCCTCTCACCTCAAAAACACAAGCCAAGCAGAAACATTGAGAAAAATATGATCTTAAAAGTGATTTTTTCTGTTATGTTTTTTCAGCTTAAGCTATTAAGAAATGACTGTGTGTATTTAGAACATAATTTTTTTGTTGGGAAGGAGTCCTATGAAGATGGATATCTAAAAGGAGAGGTTTAAGGTATGTTTTGGTGGGGGCGGACCATCTCCTGAGATAATGACTCGATAGGTGCAACGAGCTAGGGAGTACCTGCCAATCAGACCATGTGATCACTAATAGATGTTCCCAGGTAAGATGTTGTTTAAGAAAGATAAGTTAATTTGAATTTTTGCAGTCTGGTAAGACTCAGAAAGAAAGAGAATGTGCTTTCTATGATTCTTTTGTCAACCATTAGCTAGCCATGTATTCCAGCGTATATGTTTCCCTCATTTAACGTGCACTAATTCAACATACAAGAATGAAATGCCGTTAACTTTTAGCCCAAATCAAAATATTAAATTTAATGACACAAAAGATGAACAAGAGAGAATATGATCTTTCACTAATGCAGTACAAATGAAAGAGAAGAAGAGTTATTTTTATAGCACCAAAACATGATTGCTTTGAGACAATAGAAAGAAGAGAAGATTCTAGGGGAGAAATTTAATGTGAGAACCTTTTGGAAAGGAAACAAACATGAAACTTTTACCTAGGAATGAATAAATACAAGGAACGCCAAATGGGTCCCACCGAGCATGCCAAAATGTTTCACCTGATTGTTAGAACATTTCTTCGAATGTGACAAAACAAACAAGGGTAAAAGGGCTATGAGGAATACTTGTTGAAGTTAGTTGAAGGTTGTTGCACGCGTATGACTTCTTGATCCATAGCTGACCATAAGATCTTCCTTTTGGCTGGGAGGAACTACCTGAAATAAACAAAAATACCACCAAATAGAAGTTAAATAGCATATGCAGTAGACTGCCTAACATATGCTAGATCTGAGAAGTGTGATACTCCCTAGAAGATTGTCAATCCACTATTGTAAATAAATTAGTGCGAGAAATAAGATAAATATTGTCCTACTATAGTCAATATGATTTAGGCATCTCATATAAATACAATAAGCAAAATCTAATCTAACAGGCTAGGTCAGGATCAAATCTAGAGGTTAGATGAATGGTTCTTGGTTTTTGCAGGTCTGATAGAGATCAGATGAAGGTCACAGGTGATTATATGTAACTTGGGAGTAATTAGGTAGGTTACTGGTCTGTACTATGTTGGCAGACACAGAGATCGATACCGGTCTAGTCCTAACCAACGCCAGTCTAGTCCTAACCGATGTTGGTTAATTATGACCGATGTCGGTCACTGAAGGAATGATAGGTGGTTAAGAACAGGGATCTGGGTCTATTTTCTAGGTTGATGGGGAACTAGGTGAGGTGACTAGGAGGTGTGGGTAGTGATGTAGGTTAGTGGGTAGGTCTGGTGGGGTTTTGGTGAAATTGGGAGGAGTTATGGGTTAAGTTGGTGAATGGTAGTAAAGGAGTAGTATCAGGTAGATAAATTGATGCTGGTATAGGCTCGACTGATGACGGTTTAGGGAGACCGATGCCGGTGACTGTGGGAAAATGGGAGATGTTGCAGAATGGATTTTGCATCTTCTTTGTGATTGCACAAAGGATTGTGTAGGTCGGAATGGAGATTTGGATTGCTAGGATGGATTTTTGAGGGGTTTTAGAAGAAGTATAAGGGGATAGTTACCAGATAGGACCTGTGAGTGGCTAGGAAAGTAATAACACATAGAAGAATCTAAATACTGAAATTATTCAAATAAAAATGGACTGAATAAAGAAGTATACTTACTTGAAATTTGGTACCAGTCAACTATGCGTGAAGAGTGGAGATGGTGGTGAGAGATTTATTCTGTGAAAGGACACCGGTTGATAGGAGACTCTTGCTTGAGTTTCTTGGGTTTTTTTTCTTACTTCGCTGAATCAGCTCTTGGCTTGGATGGCTGTGGATGTGTGGGTGAGAACGGATGCTCCCTTTGATTGCATACAGATGTGATTATGCTCTCTTGCCCTAGGAAATGTTTCAAACTCGAAATAAGGTTACCAAAGGGAATAAAAGGTAACAGATGATGGTTCTTAGTTGACTGGCGTCAATTTAGGGGTGACCAACGTCGATTAGGGTGGGATTTCCTAGGTTTACTAAAATGGGTAGATCTACTTGATTTCTTGGATCCAGTTAGTTTCTTCTCACAGATTGGAACAAAAGCTTCTTTTCTAATGGGAGGGAATGTGGTTAGAAGGAATGTAGGATTTTATTTTTAGGGTTTAGTTGGGTCTTAGTTAGTTATGGAAAGATACTAAGAATAGTCTTAGGGTGAGGTGGCTAGGTGAGGTGGTGGTGTGGGAATTATCCTAATTAGAATAATTAAATAATAAATATTGTGAGGACATGGATTAATTTATTTTAATTAATTAAATTAATATTAGTGTGGGGTGTAAGTGGCCATGGTTAGGTGAGTGTGTTTGAGCTGGTTATTTGACGAGGGACTAAGGGGTGTGTGACCCAATTTTGGTGTCTACACCCACCAACCGTTTCACTCCACCTCTTAGTTGTCACACAAGAGAAGTATCTTTTGCCAAAACTCAAGGCTTAGCCTCTCTTTATCAATATCTTCACATTCAAATCCGTCAATTACAACATGCTACTTCTCGTACGTCTCCATATCTGGATTCAACTTTGTTACTTTATACTCCTTTCATAGCCACCATTTTCTCTTATTAGCTTCCTCTTAATTTTTTCACTCCAAATCTCCCCATTCAATGGTCATGGTGACCCTCAAGAGCATCTCTAAGAATTTCAGGTGGTATGTCTATATTTTACGGATTAACATACTCTATTAGCCAAGATCTTTCCTAGAAGTTTTCACGATTATGCAATGTGTTTGTTCTATGATCTACTTGTTCACTCAGTAACATATTTTATGTATTTAGTTGATGATTTTCTTGCTAACTTATCTATTAATATTAGCTCTAAGATATCTTATGCGTAGCTCACAGAACTTAAAAAAGGATCTCAAGAACATCTAGCAGATTATGGCTTGTGCTATAAGAACAACTTAGCTAAGATATCCAATGTACTCGCAGACTTTGAGCTTTAAGATATAGTTGTTCAAAGTCTATTTCCGCCTCTCCAGGAGCATCTTATCTTTAAGACACATCCTTCATTTGATCATTTATGTAATACTCTTACACTTCATGAAACTAAACTCTTATCTATAGGAAATCTTAAGTATCATAAGAAAGCTTCATCTTCAATGCACTTTTAAAGGAAATCAAATGTTAATCCATCTACAAAACCTACTAAATCCAAGACTACTGTCAATGCTATATCCAATCTTGAAAAGCTTCAATGGAAACTATCGAAGCTTACATTCACTAAGCTTCCTATTGATCCACATCTTTTATTTCTGTAATGCATTGAGAGCATCCTTATTATACTTCCTCCTCCACTCAATCTGGACCCATCTCATCCTAAATATTTAAATTAAAAGGAAAATTTCAAATTCGATTATCATTAGTGCATTAGGAATTCTACAGGTCAATGTTTTAAACTTTGAAAGCTTATTTGAGAGCTTATCGATAATAATGCATCTAGGCTTCCATATCCTATGACCTCTATGCCAATTAATGAAAATCACAAGCTCAATATTTTCAACAATCCTATTCTTAAGTATGACAAGAAAGTGTCTGACTCTTCATCCATTCATATATTCCGCGTAGTGCATCCTCTTGTATCGAGGGCTCTTGATTTTTTAGTTTCTCACACTGAAACATCTACACCAATCATTACATTTTATGATTATGACTATCATGCTACATTCTCTTTCGATCATTACATATTGGTGCTTCTATTGGAATTATTTCTATAAATAACACTATGGTTGATCCCTCATTTTTCATAAGCACAAGTTATATTGCACTTCTTATCGTTATCAGTTATCCAGTCTCATGAATTTCATATCCATTTCCTCAATTAGATGAATACGCTGAGATTCTAGTCATAGTTGGTCATATTACCATGCTTTTGCCTCTTCATGTGGCACCTTCGGTCAATTGGTGTGACATGATCTTAGGTATTCCTATTGATGCAAAATCACAACACCCCCCAGATATCCCGATTTTGGATGGGGAATCCAGTGAAAAATGCATAACATGGGACCATCTCTCAAGTTGTGGGAATTGCGAACTTGAGATGGTCCTCCAGAGAAGGCTGGTTCCTGCTCCTAAACTACCTGCCACAATACACTCTAATATAGGAAAACTATCTAATCCTAATCTAACTTTCCAAGGGACCAAGTAGAGAGAGTGCATGAAAAAAATCCTACACTAAAGTGGTTATACACCAAAAAAAGAGGTTTTTGATCAAAAATCCAACTACTTGAAATGGAGAGAGGTGAGCAATGGAGATGATGGACAAGATGCATCACAGACCAAAGATAAAGTTCATATAGAATACCACTTCAAACCCATTAAACATAGCTCCCAAAAATTGCAATAGACATCAGAGACATGCACAATATACCCTGCAATGATGAGAGGAAAGAAGAGACAATAAAATAAGAAAAGTATAGACAAAATGCATCAAAAAATTGATTTTATTGCTCCATGAGTTCACACAGTACATAATTAGTGGGCAAGAGGCAAGAAAATACCATTACAAAGAAAAGAGAGGAGGCTTAAGCTCCACATTCAACCTTAAGGAAGAAGGAAAGAGGGGGCATGAGAGAAAAGATGACCAACCTCTAGAAAAAAACCCCTCCTCTTATATTCTGGAAAGGAGAGATGAAATTGAAACCTGCCTCAACCACCCCAAAAGAGCATTGAATTCACCTTCCTCAATGATGGGTTCCACTTTAAAACCCATACATCCATGTGTTGTTCCTTTTTGGGTAAGAAAGGAAGCCTGTAATTGATTATGGTGGAAGGTGAGAAGCCTAACAACTTGTAGTTGAGTACCAGATGTCAAGAGCTTTCCAAAAATTCCTCTCTTTCTCAAATCCGAGTTTCTAGTCAAAATTTATGATCATCTGAAGGTCAGGGTCAGGCATTCCACACGGGCTCTCACAATATCTTACAAGATTTAAGCATTTAAAATTCTTGGTGGGATTCATGATTCATCTTTCAATTGAATTGAACTTCCACCAATCTCTTCCAAACTCCTTTGGGTTTGGATTCTATCCATGCAAGATCCACGTTGAAGCCCCACACATTCTTAAGATTTTTGCTGCCTTTTAGGGTCCTGGGAATGCAACTTGTTGACACTTGGCATCATCCACGAGCCTACTCTGATTTACTTATGTTTTGGCTAAGTCCCTTCTGTTTAGGAGAAATTACGTTGGACTCTAGACACATGGAGGGAAAACACACATTTGGGAACCTTCCTTTGGATTTTACCTTTGAAGTTGCATTGAGCAGACATGTGGAGGATTCTGATGGCTCTTCCCATGCTTAGACTTTTCAATGGTCGATTCTACTTTTCTCGGGCACTGACCAAGTAGAGAGCCTGTGCTCATTTGGGGGCCCCACTTTTTTTTACAGATTTGACGTTGCTTTGATGAGACATGTGGAGGCTTCCACTGGCCTTCCCATGCTTGGAATATGCAATGGCCAATTCTGTCTTTTCTGCCTATTTAGGAACAACTATGTTGGACCTTAGAAACGTGGAGGGCCAATGCATGTTTGGGAACATGCATTTGGATTTTATCTTTGAAGTTACAATGAGATGACACGTGGAGTATTTCATTGGCTCTTCCCATGTTTAGACTTTTCAATGGTCAATTCTACCTTTCTTGGGCTCTGACCACATACTGCGCTCGTTTGGGAACCCTGCCTTTGTTGCACCTTTTGAAGGTGTGTTGAGTTGACACGTGGAATTTTCTATGGCCTTTTTTATACTTAGCTGATTCGAGCCTCGAGTGAAAAAATAAGCACTTCATCTTTGAGGATGGTGCAAGGGGACATAAAAGAAGGTGTGTGCACAGGAAGAAGGGAAGAAAGCGATCGCGTGGGAGGAAGGTGCAAAAAGGGGAAATGGAAGTGGAGCAGAATGTGAAGGAAGAAACAAGAAGGCACGTGAGAGAATGTGGAAGGATTGTAGCAAGGAAGTGAGGCATGCGGCAAGATGTAAGCATGTGAGAAGAAAGAAGAGAGAATGCACACCCGTAGGTGTGCGCACTACAGAAAAGAACGCATACTTGTGAAAGAAAATTATGGAAGTAGGGCACATATATCTAAGGACGGGTGTGTGACAGGAAGACCTGGAACTTAGCTGATTTGAAATGCATCTATAGAAGGGCATGCAAAATAATTACAAGGCACGAGGAGCACACGGAAGGACTACAGCCTATGCAAAGGGCCATATGGACAAGCCTACAGGCACACAACTTTAAATGTGAAGCATCAGAGCCAAAGTGAGAGTAAAAGTCATCAAAATAGCTAGGAGAGTTATTTGGATAACAATTTGGCAACTTTTGGGGCCATCTGCTTGCTAGATGAAGAGATCAATGGCCTTAGGAGTGTCCATTGGGCATGGAGTCATGAATGATAACCTGATACTGATATTATTTGGAACCTGAACTCGACAACTTGTACTTGGTGATCCTGAGCTTTCCCTGCTATCCACACTCTCAATTTTTAGAAGAAAATATTGAAGATAAGAGTTCTGAGAGTAGAAAACTGTCATGACCTAGGAATTCACCTATTCTAGAAATGGATTGTCTTGAAACCTAATTTTAGTTGCTTTGCATTTGATTTCTTTTTAAATTAGCAACTGATCACATGCAAATATGAGGTTAATGCTGCAACAACTTGTTGTCATCGTAAAAATTCCCCTCTTTTTTTAAGTCAAGTTTTGAAAATTTTGAGTTGGTGCCTTTTCTAGATGTTTGAGCTGATTGAGAAGTCTAGAGAGATAGGAAAATTTGTGCTTTGAAGAAGTTGGTGCTCATTTTCAATCTCATGCCGTTAATTTAAAATCTTGGAGTTCACATGGTTTGATAAAATTTCTGTCTTCCCATGCGGATCTTGCCTCGAGGCCATCGGAGTTTTTTTATGGTTCTTGATCTTGCCTTGTAAGTTACAGTTGAGAAAGGCAGTGTTCAATGGAGGACCAAATCAGCTAAGTACAGAAATATCGCGGAAGGTGCCACGTGTCTCTTCGGAAAACTTTTGGTATGGTGCACAAATGTTGAGAACATGAACTTACGCAAGTCCTCCACGTGTCCAAGGTCTGGAAAAGGGATAGAGTTGGTTGTTTAATTGACTAAGTATAAGAGGGTCAGCGGAACCCTCCACGTGTCTCATGGCACAACTTCAAAAATGATACCCAAGGGACAGACCCCAAATAATTGCTAGCCCTCCACATGGTCAGAGCCTCAAAAAGTTAAATCAATTGTTGAAAATTCTCAGGCCAGCGGATGATGCCACATGTCTCATCGGTGCATCTTCAAGGTTCAAAGCCAAAGGTAGCTCCCCAAACATGTGCCAACTCTCCATGTGCTTCATCAGTGCAACTTCAAAGGTATGGCCAAAGGAAAAACCTGAAACAAGCTTTAGCTTTCCATGTGTCCTAGGTCTGAAAAGAAGACAGAGTCAGCCATTGAAAAGTCCAAGCATCGACAGGAGCCTCCATGTGTCTCTTCGATGCAACTTCAAAGGAAGAATCAAGATCGGGTCCCCAAGTGTGTGTGGGCTCGCCACGTGGCCAGAGTAAAATAAGGGGAAGATCCGGTCATTGAATCAGCTAAGTATAAAAGGGTTTACGGAAGCCTCCATTTGTCAGCTCGGCACAAATTCAAAGGAAAAATCCGGAGGCAGGTCCCAAATGTGCGCTGAGCCTCCACGTGTCCAGGGTCAGACATATGGCCCCGCCAAACAAAAGGGACTTAGGAAATACAAAAAGAAACATAGCAAAGCCATGGAAGGAGCCACGTGTCTCTTCGGCACTCTTTCAAGAGGTGAATCCAAAGGCAAGTCCCAAATGTGCGCTGAGCCTCCACATGTCCCGAATTAGACAAAAAGCCTTTGTCAAATAGAGGGGCTTAGTCAAAATAAAAAAATATGAAACAAGCCCACAAAGGGACATGTGGTCATGTTTCAAGTCAAAAATGGGAAGGTGGGCCATCAGAACATTTTTGGAATTTTGGTTTTGCTTCCATAAGAAAAAATTCAAACATTAAGCCCGCGTCGAAAGTCAAAGCGAGAAGGCGGGTCGGAGGAGAACTTTGAGATTTTGAGCCCTGTTTCCATAAAAGGCATAAAGTGATAAAATGAACTACAGCCCCACTCATACCAAGGGATAAAGTCAAATGTTGAGCCCGCATCAAAAGTCAAAGTAGAGAAGTGGGTCAGCAAAGAACTTTGAAATTTTGAGCCTTGTTTCCAAAAGAAGTAAAATTATAAAGTGAGTCGCGACTCCGTTACGACACATACAAAGCCACATGTCAGACCTACATCAAAAGTGAAGTTGTGGGGTTGTGGGAAAATTTTTCTTCTTTTGCGCTAAAGGTGCAATTTCAATTTCTGGCCCGCGGATCCATTTTGCGAAAATTGCATTTTTGCCATTTTTGTACGGATTTGATTCAAATATTCAAATAAGCATAACTTTCACTCCAATGCTTGAAATTCAATAAATTTGGTACCGTTGGAAATATATCAACCTCCTCTACGCAATGGAAGTATAAAATATTATTTTTAGTAGGCTTTGATGTGTGAAAATATTGAACAAATCTTTCAAGCCATTAATACGGGATCCGATTGCTTCAACTACCCATATCTGATAGGATCTTCCATCCTTCCTTATCCAACACACCAATAAGACATGGAGAACCGAATGGATATCTTGATTTGGGTGAAAATATGGAAAACATATTTCATACCATTAATATGTGATCGGAGTGCTTCAACTAGATCAAATTTGATATGATCTTCCATCCTCTCTTCTTTAGCACGCCAAAGACATATAAAACAAGATTTGAAATATTGTAGGTTGATTTGTAGGGGCATTGATGTTTGGTGGTTGAGATTCCAAATCATATTTTATTCCTTCTCTTCTTATCCTCTTTTCGCTTCATCTATAAATGTAAGAGCTTAGCTCATTGCAAATGTTGGGCTCTGATACTTTTGAAGTGTAATTATAGTCAAAAGTAAATCAATACAGAATGATTTTTCCCTTTTCTCTATCTTCCTCCATTGTCCCCTCTTGTTCACTTGAAATTCATGGACCATTTATCTTCTGTGATAAGAAACTTTGTGTTCTTATTGATATGATTTCTATAACTTTGAGTCTATGGAATGATATCTTATGCTGTGAATGTGAATGATTCTATTCTGTATCACTCTTGCTCAGTACGTATAGGGTTATACTCTGCTATCTATATTTACTGAAAGTATAGTTATATTGTTCTCTTTCATTTCTTCAGTTCTTCCATTCATTTGTATTGATAAGCTATTTTGGTAAAATATTTCAAGATGTCATAAGTCCTACCTTAAGATGAAAGTTGTACATTTGTATATAATCTTTACTTCTTGCTTTCAATAAGGGAACCTCTCCCATAAAGAGGAGGGACTTGTTGTCCACTGACTATGGTTTTGTTAAATTACCATTTTAAAACCCAATAGTTTTTGGTGACTCCACTGGGGATTCTATTTCAAACATATCCCTTTTAAAAGAACAAATTCAAGATCATTTTTGATCTGGTGACTCTACGGTATACACGTGGGAAGAAATATATTAGGGTTGAAGATTCTCATTTTCAACTTCTGGAGCAACAAAAATTCTCTCTTCTTCCAGTAAGAAGGAACATAGGAACTCATTATTTAAGCACACCTCATGTTAAAGACATAAATTCCAAGAATAGCATTCCTCCAGAGCAACTCAGTCCTAATCTTCTTGTTCTAATACTTGTTGGTGTTTCAGTTCCCCTTCAGATAATATTCCCACAGATGGCAACACCTCTACCTTGGGGACAACAGATTGGGCCCCTTGCTCTTCCTCAACCATTGAATGAATTACCCAGGAGTAGTAGGAAAGGTTTTCCTAAATTCCGAGGTGATGGGAAAGTATACCCAGATGAACACATTGCAACATTCATTGTTGCATGTGGGATTCTTGGGGTTGAACATGAAGACGTCTCTATCAGGATCTTTATTGAAACATTGCAGGATAATGCTGCTGATTGGTTCTATCATCTTCCTACTGGGTCAATTACTAATTGGACCACCTTGAAAACTTATTTTGAGAAACGTTTCAAACCTGCTGAAGATGTACATGCCCTCTTGGCTCAAATTTCTCATATCAATAAGGAACCACATGAACCCATGAGGGAGTTTGTGGCTAAATTCAACAAGCTATTTCCTAAAATTCCACAGAACACTCACGCTGTAGATCAAATACAAAAGTTCTTCTTCCTCAATGCTCAGTTGCCTAAAGTAATCTATACACTAAGGAGAGCTAACCGTGTAACTCTGGATGCTGATCAGTGCTTGGCTATCAGTGTTGAGGATGATTTGGTCATGTCTCATAAACTGAAAAGATAATCCTCCAAATATAAAGCATCTTCTTCTTCCTCTTCCCCCGAAGCCAATTCTGATCAATTAGTACATAATCTTGTAAATGATATCATTGCTATCAAGAAACAATTGGCTCAACATAATCCTTACCAAGATATTCCAAGGAAGAATTTTCAGCCCAAAAATTGGTTACCTCCTTCTCAGAATAAATTGGCTATTGAAGGCCCACCTATCAAGTTTCCAATCAATGCAACTTGTGAAGTTCAAGAACCTGATGATGAGGATTTTAATGAGCTCTATGAAGAACAGGAAGAGCTTGGTGGATCTCAAGTTCATTTCCTTACCACTGAAGGTATGGATGACGAAGATGAATATGATGAAAGAGTGGCAGATATGAATAGTGAGTCATATGATGTTATGACTCGGGAGCAAACGAATAGAAAATAAAAAGTGATGCAGCCTACTAAGAAATCCAAGGAGTTTCCTATAACCATTCTAGTGGTTGTAAGAAGAGGAGCTCTTATTCCCACTGCCTCCAAACAAAAGGTGAGTAATGCTAATCCTTTTCCTTCTACTTCTATTTCCAAAAATTATTGTCCTTCAACTCCTAAAATTGATAAATCAAAAGTTTCTCAAGTTCCTAGTAATGATTCCCCATCCAACTTTAGATCTTTTGATATCATTGATCACCTTAAAAAGACAAAGATCCAAATTTTAGATGTAGAGTTTTACCAAACCCATCCAAAAGCCTTTACTAAAATGGTAAATTTTTTTAAATCCAAATCCAAAGCCTCATCTAATACCTCTAAAGTTATTTTTCCCACTCCCTCTTCCCCACCTCAACCAAGCCTTGTGGCTGCAGTCACTTCCCCTAATGAGAAAATTGAACCATTTTATGTGACTCTCCTCATAGCTAGCCAAAAGCTCAGTAACTATTTCATAGACTCAAGAGTATCTGAAAATTTAATGGCTGTAAAAGTAGCTCATGCTTTGGGCCTAACTCTAACACATGCCTTTGGTTCCTACTATTCCATGGAGAGCAGAAAAGTGACTTTGGTTGGAAGGATTAAAGATGCACAAGTAGCTTTCGCTTCTTTTCCAGAGAAAAGGGTCTTAGCCACTAATTTGGTTGTTGATATTCCTCCCTCATATGGTATGTTTTTGATTAGGAATTTCTGTAAAGAGGTAGGAGGTGAAATTCAGATGGACTGGTCACATGCTTTGATCCCAGTCAATGAAAAAATAAGAATGTTGTTACTAGAAAAGAAAATTGAGTATATTGTGAAAAAGACTAATGATCCAAAAGCAAAAATAATCTATGAAGATATTGGGCATGGAAACTATATGATCATATCAGAGGATGAGGCAAGTCTTCCTAAGGGAGTGATTCATGATCCCAATGGCAGTTGGACTTTGGAGTTTGATGGAAGTTTCTCGTTCGTTGGTACTGGAGCTGGTGTGGTGTTAATCTCTCCAGAAGGGAATATTCATCCATTTTATTTCAAGCTTCCTTTTGAAAATTCAAATAATACAACTGAGGATGAGGCTCTCATCCTTGGGTTGAGCATGGAAAAATAAATAGGAGTAAAGAATCTTTGTTCTCGTGGTGATGCAAAGTTGATTGTGAAACAGGTAAGGGATATCTACCAAGTCAAGAATAAGAGATTGAAACATTATAGAAATCTTGTTTGGGATTCCATTAAATTCCTTGATGCCTTCTCAATTGAAGCTATGCCAAGAGAAAATAATACTAGATTTAATTCTCTAGCTATCTCGAGATCTTTGTTGACTTCTCATCCATATTTCTCTCAAGAGAAATTTACCATTGAATGATTCATAGGCCTAGTGTGCTGGATAATGCAAGCAACTGGAAGGTTTTCAATGATGATCAATAATTGATCTCTTTCTTGGAGATTAAAGATAACTTCAATCAATTATATTTTGAAGGAAGTGAAACTCTGCCTAGAGCACATGTGACCTCTAATGAGGAAGATATCAAGGAAGAGATGGATCAGGATGGCTGCATTAAGTTAAAGGGTAATAAGATTCCCAAAGGATTGGTGAGTCTAGAAGATCTATTTGACAAACATGATAGGTTCATCAAATATGAAGCTTCTCAAGGGACTCGACAATCTGCAGAGTATAAGAAGGTCAATATTGGAAGTAATGATGAACCCAGGGTGGTGAATATTGGAAAATGTTGCACTCAAGAAGAGAAAAAGAAAGTAGTAAACCTATTAAAAATGTATGTCGATGTTCTTACCTATTCATATGAAGATCTTAAGGATTTTCAACCAAAGGAGATGCAACACTATATCCCTTTGAAACCTTAGATCAAACCTTTCAAGTAGAAGTAAAGCCAGTACAATCCTAAGGTTGCTAATACTATTCTTCAAGAGATCCAAAAGTTACTAAAAGAAAAGATTATTTTCCCTATACATCATTTAACATGGATTGCCAATAATGTGCCTATCAGAAAAAAGAATGGTGAGATCCGCATCTGTGTAGACTTCAGGAATTTGAATCAGGCCTCTCTAAAAGACAACTATCCACTCCCCATGATGGATCAAGTTTTACAAGCTATCTCAGGCTCTGAGATGTTGTCTATGCTAGATGGATTCTTTGGATACATTCAAGTGGAAGTCAGTAACCCAGATCAGCACAAGACTAATTTTACTACCCCTTGTGGCACCTTTTCCTACAAGAGAATGCCATTTGGTCTTATCAATGATGGTGCAAATTTTTATAGGGAATGGATTTAGCTTTGGGAATTCTAAAGGGAAAGTGTATTGTTGTGTACTTTGATGACTTGACTATTTTTTCCAAAACAAGGGCATATCATCTTCAGCATCTGGAAAAAGTTCTTCAAAAATGGAGAGAACATGGAGTTTACCTGAATCCTAAGAAGTTTGTCTTTTGTGTTACTGAAGGCAAGCTGCTGAGGCATATTGTTTCCAAAGAAGGGATCAAGATAGATCTAGAAAGAGTTCAAACAATCCAAGAAATTCCTCTTCCCATTAGCAAAAAGGGTGTTCACTCTTTCTTTGGCAAGATAAATTTCCTGAGGAGATTCATTCTAGATTTTGTATAAATGACTACGAGTGTTGCTCACATGATGAAAGGAAAGAAAAAAATTGGCTGGAATTCCAAGGGTAAATAAGCATTTGAAGGTATCAATAAAGCCATTGCTAAAACCCCCATATTAGCATGTCCTGATTTCAGCAAAGATTTTATTATCTATTGCTATGCTACAGAGAGTACCTTTGTTGTTGTGCTAACAGAGAAATTCTGAGGATCATGAACTTCCAATTGCATTCATGAGCTATGTTCTGAAATCTCATGAATTTAAATATACTATGATGGAGAAACATGATTTTGCAGTGGTCAAAGCTATCAAGCAGTAAATCATTTTTATATTCTTAATTTTCACTCTATTGTGCTTATACCTGATACAACCATCAAGTCTATTCTCACACAATAGAATTTTGGAACTAAGAGAAGCAATTGGGTGGCAAAAGTCTTAGAATATGACCTTGATATCAAGCTAATTAAGATAGTCTGGGGTAAAGGCTTATGTGAGCTTGTTGCTAAAGGAGCTGATGCAGAATTGTCCACAAAAGCAGTTGATGTTCCTGTTGTTCTCTTTATTATTTCAACAGATGAGTGGTATGCTGATATTGCACATTTTCTTACTTATGTAGAGTGTCCATCCCATTTGAGTGCCAAGGAAAAGAGATATATTAAGCTAAGGTATGCACATTATGTATTATGGGAAAATGCTTTGTTCAAGTGAGGCATTAATAGAAGATTCCTTAAATGTGTGGACAAAGAGCAACAGAAGTTGTTTTCAGCTTTTCACGATTAGTATTGTGGAGGGAATTTCTCTTCTGCTGTCACTTCCCATAAAATCCTTTGTGTAGGGTACTATTTGCCTACATTTTTCATAGATGCATGAAAATGGGTAGGTAAGTGTGAAGCCTATCAGAATTTTGTTGGGAGACCTAAGTTGGCTTCTTTACCACTCAAACTAGTAGTGATTGATGAGTCTTTTCAATAGTGGGGATTGGATTTCTTTGAAACTCTTAACCCACCTTCCAGTGCTGGACATACTCGTCTGCTAACTGCTATAGATTACTTCACAAAGTGGGTAGAGGCTATTCCAGACAAAAGCACTACTTCTGAGGTGGTATGTAATTTCATCAAGTAAAACATCTTGATAAGGTTTGGGGTACCAAACAAGACTGTGATTGATAATGCTTCCAATTTTTATTATTTTGAGATGATGGATTTATGCTATGGCTATAGAATTTCCCTTGCTCATTCTTTAGATTATTATCCTCAAGGGAATGGACAAGAAGAATCAAAAAATAAGAATCTGGTAACCATCGTTCGGAAGCTTGTCAATGAATCTCAAAGGAATTGGCACAAGAAGCTCTATGATGCTCTTTGGGAAGATAGAATTACACCCAAAAGAGTAATTGGGATGTATCCATTCCACGTTGTGTATGGTGTTGAAGCTCATCTTCCAGTAACATTGAAATTACTAGCCTTGCAATTAATGTAGGCTATTGAAGATACAAGTTTCACTAGTTCATTGGACAAGAGGATCATGTATCTCCAGAAGCTAGAATAAGACAGGTTGCAAGTTTTTGATAGAATCTTCACTCATTAATTGAAGGTGAAAGCTTTGTTTGAAAAGAAAGATAGACCCAAATATTTTTAAGTGGGATACATTGTTCTGGTGTGGGACAAAAGACATGAACCTCAAGGAATCCATGGTAAGTTTGATTCTCTTTGGCTTGGTACTTTCAAAATCAGACACTTTGCTGGAGAAAATTATTTCTAATTGGATTAGATGGATGGACATTGTTAATTTTTTCAAGTCCTAGGTGATTAGGTAATCCTTTTGAATATACTGTGTGTGGTGTTGTGTTTTGTTTTTTTCTTTCCTTTTTGGTTTGTTTCCCTTCCATGTGTGTTGTCTTATGTATTGGTTTTTCCTTTGACTCTATTTACCCAATGGATAAGGAACCGGTCTACTTTCCCATAATTTTTCTATGGTTCTTGATCTTTCCTCGTTCCTCTATCCTAGCCAAGTCATCCCTAGAAAGAGCCAGCTATTGTCATCCACAAAATTCCCCTCATTTTTTAAGTCAAGTTTTGAAAATTTTGAGTTGGTGCCTTTGAGAGATGTTTGAGCAGATTGAGAAGTATGAAGAGATAGGAAAATTCATGCTTTGAAGAAGATGGTGCTCATTTGCAATTTCACCCCGTTAATTTAAAATATTGTAGTCCGCGTGGTTTGATAAAATTTCTATCTTCCCATCTAGATCTTGTGTCGAGCTCGTCGAAGTTTTTCTATGGTTCTTGATCTTGGCTCGTAAGTCAAATTGGAGAAAGTAAGTATTCAATCGAGGCCCAAATAAACTAAGTATAGAAAGACCATGGAAGGTTCCATGTGTCTCTTCAACGCACTATTGGTATGGTGCACAAATGCGGAGACCCTGAACTTGTGCCATCCCTCCACATGTCCAAGGTCTGGAAAAGGGATAGAGTCAGATGTTTAATCAACTAAGTATAAGAGGGTCGGCGGAACCCTCCACATGCCTCATTGGTGCAACTTCAAAAGTAAGACCCAAGGGATAGACCCCAAATGAGTGTTAACCCTCCACATGGTCAGAGCCTCAAAAAGTTAAATCAGCCATTGAAAAATCTAAGGCCAGCCGATGGCACCATGTGTCTCATCGGCACACCTTTAAGGGTCAAAGCTAAAGGTGGTTCCCCAAACATGCACCATCTTTCCACGTGCCTCATCGGTGAAACTTCAAAGGTGAAATAAAAGGTGAAACCCCAAATGAGCGTGAGCTTTCCATGTGTCCTTGGTTCGAGAATAAGACAAATCCGATCGTTGAAAAGTCCTAGCGTCGGCAGGAGCCTCCACGTGTCTCTTCGGCACAACTTCAAAGGAATAATCAAGAGTAGGTCCCCAAGTGTGCGCGGGCTCACCAAGTGGTCAGAGTCAAAGAAGGGGTAGAGTTGACCATTGAATCAACTAAGTATAGAAGCATTTGTAGAAACGTCCACATGTCAGATCAGTGTAACTTCAAAGGCAAAATCTAGAGGCAGGTCCCAAATGTGTACTGAGCCTCCATGTGTCCAAGGTCAGACAAATGGCCCCGCCAAACAAAAAGGACTTAGTCAACACACAATGAAACAGAGAAAAGCCATGGAAGGAGCCATGTGTCTCTTTGGAACACTTTCAAGAGGTGAATCCAAAGGGAGGTCCCAAATGTGCACTGAGTCTCCATGTGTCCTGGGTTAGACATAAAGCCTTCACCAAATAGAGGGACTTGGTCAAAAAACAAAAATACAGAACAGGCCTGTAAAGGGACACGTGACCATGTTTCAATTCAAAAACTTGAAGGTGGTCTGTCGGAGCATTTTAGGAATTTTGGTTTTGTTTCCATAAGGAAAAAAGTCAAATATAAAGCCCACGTTGAAAGTCAAAGCGGGAAGGTGGGTCGACGGAGAACTTTGTGATTTTGAGCCTTGTTTCCATAAAAGGCATAAAGTGATAAAATGAACCACAACCTTACTCATGCCAAGGGATAAATTCAAATGTTGAGCCCACATTGAAATTCAAAGCAGAGAAATGGGTTGGCAGAGAACTTTGAGATTTTGAGCCTTATTTTTAAAAGAAGTAAAATTATAAAGTGAGTCGCGACTCCGTTACCACTCATGCAAAGCCACATGTTAGACCTACACCAAAAGTGAATTTGAGAGGATATGGGGATGTGGGAAATTTTTGCATCTTTTGCGCTAAAGGCATAATTTCAATTTCTGGCCCGTGGATCCATTTTGCGATGATTGCATTTTCGCCATTTTTGTATGAATTCGATTCAAATATCAGAAATAATCATAACTTTCGCTCCAGTGATCGAAATTCGACAAATTTAGTACCGTTGGAAATATTTCAACCTCCTCTATGCCATGGAGGCATAAAATATTATTTTTAGAAAGCTTTGATGGGTGAAAATATGGAACAAGTATTTCAAGCCATTAATACGAGATTCGATTGCTTCTACTACCTAGATCTGATTTGATCTTCCATCTTTCCTTCTCCAACATGCAAAATAGACATGGAGAATCGACTGGATATCTTGATTTGGGTGAAAATATGGAAAAAATATTTCATACCATTAATATGTGATCGGAATACTTCAACTAAATCAAATTTGATCTGATCTTCCATCCTCCCTTCTTCAGCACGCCAAAGACATGCAGAACCAGATTTGAAAAATTGTAGGAAAATTTGTAGGGGCATTGATAGTTGGTGGTTGAGATTCCAAATCAAATTTTATTCCTTCTCTTCTTCTCCTCTTTTCACTTCATCTATAAATTTAAGAGCTTAGATCATTGCAAATTTTGGACTCTGATACTTTTGTTATAGTCGAAAGTAAATCAATACAGAAGGATTTTTCCCTTTTCTCTATCTTCCTCCATTTTCCCCTCTTGCTTACTTGAAATTTGTGGACCAGTTATCTTCTGTGATAATAAAATTTGTGTTCTTATTGATATGATTTCTAGAACTTTGTGTTTGTGGAATGATATCTTATGTTGTGAATGTGAATGATTCTGTTTTGTATCACTCTTGCTCAGTACGTATAGGTTAATCCTCTGCTATCTATATTTCCTGAAAATATTGTTATATTGTGCTCTTTCCTTTCTTCAGTTCTTCCATTTGTTTGTATTGATAATTTGTTTTGGTAAAAAAACATTTAACGATGTCATAAGTCTAGCCTTAAGATGAAAGTTGTACATTTGTCTATAAGTTTTGCTTCTTGATTTCAATAGGCGAACCTCTCCCATAAAGAGGAGGGACTTGCTATCCGTTGACTGTGGTTTTTTTAAAGTATCATTTTAAAACCCAACAAAACTAAAGGGTATGATGCACTGCACTGACTGAAGCAATACAAAAAAAACTATGTAAAAAATATGAAAACATACATGCCTTAAGTAAGATATGCAGGGTGTGCACGAGAACTTATTCTGCTGAAAACAAACCTACCTACTCTACGCTAACTGGAAGGAAAGGGAACTCAAACAAATCCTACAACTGGAAGGGAGAAGTAGCTCCCCTTTCTCAAAATGGGAAGCCATGTATATGATTTGGTGCTAAGCATAGTTTTTATTATGAGTGAAAAACTGACAAGAAGTTGATCCTCCACCCAAATCATCAAGGTATCAACTGGAAACAAGACAAATACCTCTTTTAGTTGCTTTGTATTTAGATTGAAGAGGCATTGTAGTTGATCCTTGGTACTTTGACAATCATATTCATGCTCAAAAGTAAGCATGACTAGTTTTGGCTTCTCCCTTAGCTCCAATGAATCCAAGTACCTGATTGGGCAAGGTTTGATCTGGTGGATGTACCCATTGCTCTGAAATTAAACTCCAAAAATGGAGTCTTCCTACAGACCTTTTCAAAAAAAGAGGCTGCTTGCATGTTGATATTTTTATTGCATTGGTTCTGTAAGCAGCTTAGCCTTTGCCTTGATGACTGGTGTGGAAATGGTGTCATCATTGTTCCTTTCCTCCTTCTAAGAAGAACATGGAAGATTATGATCCTCTAACCTCGGTTCTAGAGGGTTGTTATGAAGTGTAGGCTTATGTCCTTGAATTCTCTCCTCTATGGCATCGAACTCATATGCTTGGAAGGTGGATGATGGAGGAGTAAAAGAAGGGACCTCCATGGGATCCTCTCCATCAACTCAATCCTCCAACTTAGACAGATAATTTTCCTCCTCGTTGTCCTGCTGCTTGTGCTCAACCTCCTCCATGGTGTCCTCTTGATCTGCAAAGTTCTAACCATGGTTCCCCTCATCTTCAAACATGAAGTTTGAAATCTCAAACTCTTCTTCGACATTAGATATCGAAGGGGATGAAATGGGAGGAAGAACTGAAGGTTATTTTGTGTCCTTATTTGTGTTTGAATCCTATGCAATTGAAAGTTTTTTGTCCACATCCAGAATGCACTCCTCCTCTTTTGGATTTGGATTAGGTCCTTCTTCCCTCATTAGTGCTACAGCTAAAGCTTCTACCACTTGTGGCTTGACCTTATCCTCCTCCACGGTCTTGACCATCAAGGGGATTTTATTTATCTTGAATCTAAGAGCCAAACTCACCAAGCTTCTAATCATTTCTTCTTTTCTAGGATCTTTTTATTATTGCTCCCCTTGGCTAGAATTTTGAGTCTCTCCTTGACATGGAATTAGGAAAGTAGGAGGAGTGGTGGGTGGGGTCTCAACCAATTTTGAGATTGTTTGTGTTGGTGAGGGAAGTGGACATTCTTGTTTCTTTGGAGGGAATGATTGTTTGGACGAGAAAAGGGAAGAGGAATTGAGATGAGATGGAAGATTGGAAGATGGAGAAGGGAAATCAATAGTTGGTGTAGCAAGTAAGAAACTAGACTCTTGAAACTGCTGCGATGATACTGATTGGTAAAGAGGAAAATAAAATCTATGAGGTGGTGGACTTACCCATTGAAAAGGTTGTATGAAACCAAGCTCGTAGGACTCTATTTCCTCGGTCCACTATGAAATTTGAGGCAAAATTTCAACCATGAAATCAAGCTTCTCATGTGGGCTATAGTCTCTTGAAAAAGGGCCTTCCCATGGACAAGATGCTCTGTAACCAATTTTGAATGCTTTCATTTGTGCTTTATCCTAATACTGAACCATGTTAGCCTCCATGCTTTGAATCTTCTCCAACAGATCAACATTCTCCATGTAGATGTTATCATCATTACCCTTGCTCTTGATAAGTCCCATAGTTTTTTGGATAACCAAACTGATCTACATCCTACTCATATGGGTAAGCATAATGGTTCTGAATCTGATCATAATGTTGATCTGGAGGAGTTCTGAAATACATTGGAGGTGGACTACACCACTGCTGCTGCAAGTGTGTATTCCAAGATGGGAATGAAGTCATGACTACACAACTTCATGGAATGGAAGAAAATGAAAGATATGGAAGAAAAATGGATGGAAGGAAATTCTGCAACTCAGAGAATGGGTTGTTGACAAAATGGAGTCTCCAAATGTTCTTGAAAGTGCCTCCCAAGGCTGAAATATTCACCAAGAGCACATCAAACCTGATGAAGTGAAGTGGTAAGGTGCTTTAAACCGGTCTCACCCGACGTGCTAGAATTGTTGATGCAAAATCACAACACCCCTCAGATGGCTCAATTTTTGATGGGGCATCCAGTGAAAACTTCATAACATGGGACCATCTGTCAAGCTATGGAATTTGTGAACTTGATATGGTCCTCCAGAGAAGGTTGGTTCCTACTCTAAAACTACCGACCACAATCTACTCTAATGCAGGTAAACTATCTAATCCTAATCTAACTTTCCAATGGAACAGGGAGAGAGAGTGCATGAAAATAGATCCTACACTAAAGCAATGATATACTAGAAAAGGAGGTTGCTAATCACAAATCCAACTACCTAAAATGGATAGAGGTGAGTAATGGAGAGGATGGACAAGATGAATCACAGACCAAAGGTAAAGTTCAAACAGAACACCACTTCAAACCCATTAAACAAAGCTCCCAAAACCTGCAATAGACATTAGAAACATGCACAATATACCCTAGGATGATGAGAGGAAAGAAGAGACAATAAAATAAGAAAAGAATGGAAAAAATGCATCACGAAAAATATTTTATTGCTCCATGAGTTCACACAGTACATCATTAGTGGGAAAGATGCAAGAAAATGCCATTACAAAGAAAAGAGAGGAGGATTAAGCTCCACATTCTACCTTAGGGAAGAAGGAAAGAGGGGGCAGGAGAGAAAAGATGACCAACCTATAGAAAAATGCCCCTCCTCTTATATTCTGGAAAGGAGAGAAGAAATCAAAACTTTCCTCAACCACCCCAAAAGAGCACTGAATTCACCTGCCTCAACCACCCCAAAAGAGAATTGAATTCACCTACCTTAACCACCCCAAAAGAGAATTGAATTTTCCTACCCCAATGATGGGTTCCACTATAAAACCCATGCCTCCATGTGTTGTTCCTATTTGGGAAATAAAGGAAAACCATACTTCATTATGGTGGTAGGTGATAATCCTAACAACCTTTAGTTGAGAAGCAGACGTCGAGAGCTTTCCAAAAATTTCTCTCTTGTTTAAATCTAAGTTTCCAGTTGAAAGTTATGATCATCTGAAGGTCAGGGTCAGGCATTCCATGTAGGCTCTCAAAATATCTTTAAAGATCTAAGCATTTAAAATTATTGGTGGGATTCATGATTCATATTTCAATTGAATTGACCTTCTGCCAATCTCTTCCAAACTTCTTTGGGTTTGGAGTCTATCCGTGCAAGATCCACGTGGAAGTATCGTGTATTCTTAATATTTTTGCTTCCTTTTAGGTTCATGGGAATGCAACGTGCTGACACTTGGCATCGTACACAAGACTTCTTTGCTTTCTTTGTATTTTGGCTAAGTCCCTTCTGTTTAGGAGAAACTATTTTGGACCCTAGATACGTGGAGGGCCAACACACATTTGGGAACTTTCTTTTGGATTTTACCTTTGAATTTTTGCTGAGATGACACATGGAGGCTTCCACTAGCTCTTCCCATGCTTAGAATTTTTAACATCCGGTTCTGCCATTCTCGAGCTCTAACCATGTGGAAATCCTATGCTCGTTTGGGGACCTCACTTTTTTCGCACCTTTGAAGTTGTGCTGATGAGACACGTGGAGGATTCTGTTGGCCTTCCCATGCTTGGACTTTTCAATGGCTGATTTTTCCTTTTCCGCCTATTGAGGAGAAACTATGTTGGGCCCTAGACACATGGAGGGCTAGTGCATGTTTGGAAACGTGCCTTTGGATTTTAAATTTGATGTTTCGCTAAGCTGACACATGGAGGCTTCCGTTGGCTCTTCCCATGCTTAGAATTTTCAATGGCTTGTTCTGCCTTTCTCAAGCTCTGACCATGTGGAGAGTTTGCACTCATTTGGGGACCCCACTTTTATCACACCTTTAAAGTTGTGCCAATGAGACACGTGGAGTCTTACTTTGGCCTTCCCACGCTTCGAATTTTCAACAGTCGGTTATGCCTTTTCCGCCTATTTAAGAGAAACTATGTTGGACCCTAGACACGTGGAGGGCCAATGCACATTTGGAAACCTACCTTTTGACTTTACCTTTGAAGATGCGTTGAGCTGACACATGGAGGCTTCCGCTGGCTCTTCCCATGCTTAGAATTTTTGATGTCCGGTTCTACCTTTGTTGAGCTCTAACCACGTGGAGGGCCTGTGCTCATTTGGGGACCCCACCTTTGTCACGCCTTTTGAAGGTGCGCTAAGCTAAAATGTGGAATCTGTCATGGCATTTTTTATAATTATATGATTTGGGCCTCGAGTGAACAAATAAGTGCTTTAGCTTTGAGGAGGGCGTGAGGGGATAAAAAAGAAGGCTTTAGATCTGACAATGGTGGTGAATATTGTAGTAAGGCTTTCAATGATTATTGTTCATTGAATGGGCGTAGAGAAAGAATGGTTCCAAGAACACCACAAGAGAATGGTGTTGTAGAAAGAATGAACAGGACAATCATGGAACATGCTAGAAGTATGAGGATACATTCTAGATTTCCCTTGTAGTTTTGGGTAGAAGCAGTTGATATAGTGGTTTATTTGATTAACCATGGCCCTTCAAGTTCACTAGATAGAGGAATACCAGAGGCATCTTGGACTGGAAAAGAGGTAGATCTTTCTTTTCTTAAATTTTTTGGTTTAGAAGCTTTTGTGCATGTTGATAAGGAAAATAAGAAAAATTTGGATGCAAAATCCAAGAGGTGTACTTTCATTGGTTATGGATCTAGTGATTTCGGTTTCCATTTTTGGGATTTAGAGAATTCTAAAATTATTAGGAGTCATGATGTTGAATGCAAGGATCAAGTTTTGGTACCTAAGGATGAGAAAATTGATAAGTTTATTGATGAAAATGAATTCTCAAGTTTTGAAGAAATTCCTACAAAAATACACAGTAACTATGGTTGGTTAGGCCCTCACCGGTATTAGTCAGATGAACCATCGACGGTTACAGAGGATTATAACTAGCATTGATTAGTAGAACTCATGTCAGTTAGATGTGACCAAAGTTGGTCATTGTCAAAAGTGGATTCTAATGTCCACGAGGCCCAGATTGAACCTCCAGTACCCAAAAATCCTGTGAGAAGGTAACAAAGGGTAAGTAAACCTCCAAAAAGATTTAAACCTTCTCTATTTTATTTATTATTGACTAAAAATGGTGACCTAATTTTTTTTGAAGAAGCAATGCAAGATGAGACCCACGTGCTGTGGGAGCATGGCATGGATGAGGAGATGGATTCCTTGGAACAAAAGCAAACTTGGGATTTGGTTAAGTTGCTAGTAGGTAAGAGGACATTGTAGAACAAGTGGGTTTACAAAATTAAGGAAGAAGAGGGTGGACAAAAAAGTTACAAGGCAAGGCTTGTAGTAAAGGTATTTACACAGAAAGTAGGTATCGACTTTGGTATTTACACAGAAAGAAGGGAAGAAAGCTAGCGTGCAAGAGGAAGGAGTGAAAAGGGGAAATGGAAGGCACATATGGATTTCAACGAGGAAGGGAGGCACATGGTAAGATGCAAGTGCATGAGAGGAAAGCAAAGAGAATGCACATGTATAGGTGCATGCGTCGTAGAAAAGAACACATACTTGAGAAAGACAAGAATGGAAGCAGGGCATGGATATCTAACTGAGGAAGGGCGCATGATGACAGAAAAAAAAGATGCTACATGACAGGAATAACTGGAACTTAGCTGATTTGGGAGGTGTATTCAGAAGGGTGCACGGAAGAATTACAAGGTTCAGGGAGCAAGCGGAAGGTATACAACCTATACAAAGTGCAAGATGAGTAAGCCTACGGGCATGCAAATTGATATGTGAAGCATCACAACCAGAGTCAGAGTAAAATTCATCTAAATAGCTGGGAGAGTTATTTGGATAACAATTCCTTAGATCCATGCAGCTGAAACTATCATATACATACATCACTTGTGTCCCAAATTAATTCACAAATGGTAGGTCATTAATATCAATGGTGTTCTGTCATCCACACCATGGATGTAACCTCCTCTCAAGGTCATCATTGAACTCACTAGAGCTGCTAGATCTCTAGGACCACTCAAATCAAAAACACAATCAAATCCCTTCTCTCTTGTTTACTCCCGAATTACATAGTATCATCATTCTGGTATTCTATCACATCATTCTAGGTCCATTACTCAGATGACTCCTTCATATAGATATACATCATCTCTAAAGTTTACTTCACATAGTCCTTCATCACCTCTGGGATTTGCTTCACATAAGTATTCATCGCCTCCGCACTTTACTCCACATGAGTCTCCATGACCTCCACACTATTCTTTCCATAGGTGTACATCACCTTTGCGGTATCCTTCACATAGGTGTTCATCACCTCATAGGTCTTATGCACATAGATATCATTCATTGATTCAACATGTGTCTCATACACCACTAGTCTTAGAGCATGATCACACACCTTTATCTATGGAAGCATCAGGTGGAGGACCCTCATCTTTCACTTACATTTGATAACATAATCATCCGCATACATTTGGGGATCATCAAATGTATTCCCCATGCTAGCATTGTCAGGTATTTCATACTTCTACTATAACACTTCTTACTTTATATATAGTCTTTCACACACATTTTGCACATCTTGATATATTTGTATTGTCATTACGCGATGACACACTCTCATGCTATGGCTAACACTTGAATGTTGAGGGATCAGTACATTCATGAAACTCAACTTGCATCACATGACACATATCACACTTAACACATTCATGACATATCCTTCTAGCACACATTGATCATGACACACTACGCTCTAATGTACTGTAGCTACATAGTTCATACTCAACTTATGAGGTATAAATATAAAATGAATCTAACCACACTCACTCAGGAAGTGAATCACTCACTCTCTATGCTCTACGCTTTTATGATCATATATTTCTAGTGCCTAATTCAAACCATTTCCCTATGACGCACTCTTGTTCTATGGTTCATTCTCAACTTCTGAGGGGGAATTTATAAATGAACCTCATATCATGCATACTCATTCGCACTCACTCCTGGGGAAAACAACTCCTTTCACACTCATTTTTCATATCATTCCATCTCTCTCATTCACAACATACTACATATCTTGGTTGCACAATGTTCTTGCTTTCTTATACTCAAATGTTACACTTTCTCACTATGTTAGCCAGATACATCATATGTAATTATATTTTCTATATACACATGTGCATTCACTTGCTTTCTAGTTGTGATCATAGACTCTAGATAGATCGTTATACATATCATGGATTCTTGGCACTATATCTCTTACCAGTCCCATAATAGGCTCTTGGGGGCATCCAATTTTTTACACACTATAGGTGTTATTGTTTCATTGTTCATAAGACATTACTATACTGGATTATAAAATCTTTAATATACTTTATATATTTCTAACATGCTAATGGGTACTTAATGTGCAACATTTTATTTGCAGAAACTATTTTCTACCATGCTTGTTTGATACATTGCTTACCATTATTTTCCATTGTATACTATTGTTTGCAGGATTTTATCTTTGTCTTGTGTGCACACTATATACTTTTTTCCACTTCAACATTGATTGTCTTTCAAAATAATGAGTGATGTCCCATGTTTGCAACCCGCTTGTTACGATCTACTTTGTCTTCTTGTGCATTGTATTCTTACTTGCTAGTTTATATCTCATCTTCTGTATGCATGTTTACCTTTTATGTACAAAGAAATGTTTTCTAGCCACTTTATTTGCATGTTATTTTGTTTTCACCAAGAACATTCCCTTCCCCCTGCAGGGCATCCATTTTAGTTCATTTTCTAGTACTCCTTTGGGTCGTATAATCCTAGTGATGTTGCATGCACCCCAAATGAGAGGGTGCATCATTGGGTGAAACATTCACCCCATACAATGATTTATAGTAATATTTCAAAATAGTTAAGTACTGGATTAACACAGTATTCATTTACAAAAACGGCCCAAAATATGACTTGGGTCTTTAGCACAACATAGACACCAATGCCCAGACACAAACAATAGAGCCTCAAAACCTGTGACTAGGGGATAGTTATATGATTTTTCTCAGTTTGGAACAGTTCAAAAAATCTTAAACAACAAATTTTATAGGACACACAGTCCTTCAACACTCGACGTGCATGCATAACAACTTCTTTTCTACCTTCACATTATATCAGATTGGATCGAAATGGATTGGATTTTCACACACCATTTGCAGTGGTGTTTACACTTCTAGAAGCATTCAAAGGTTAGAGAATGATACTATACATTTCATCCTACACTTCTTCCTTACTTGGCATAGCTGGCATGAGATTTACCAAAAAACTCACACTAAGTGCAACTAGAGTGAGATCACCAAAAAAATTGTTCTTCTACAACATCTTTAGGATCCTTTCTGTCTCTTTCATTCATCATCGATTGGGTGCACATATTCATTTTCATTTTTGTAGATACTTCCTTACATATTTTCTATGCGTTTTGATCAAATTTTTCATATACACGTATTTGACTACTTATTCATTCTTCTCTTTTGCAGGTCCATCATTATGGGAAGTGGTTGTCACATCAATCAAATATCATTACAAAACAAGATACATCAAAAATAGGTACAATTTGACATCTACAAATACACTCTCACCCTAAGGTCATCATCATTGTTTTTCAATTCCTCTTCTCGAGCTTTCACGCATCATATTTTTATCACTCCACACATTTTCTTATCTCTTAGGAACTCTTTTTGTAATTTATATACATGGTTATTAGGTACACATATCTTATCTACTTTATGTTATCGGAAATTCACTCAAGAATATAAAGTAGGAGAAAATGTAGACACTAAACCAAGCACTTTGGGTATTTATTGAGGCATGAACACATACTACTATTCATATGATTCCTAAGAGAGAAAAGTACTAAATAACCACTATCTTTCACCTCTTTTCTTACTTTTTGGTTTTCTTATTTTTCTTACACTCCTTCTTGCTCAGTCTTTCTTTTCATCCTTTAGCATTTCTGACTCTTAACACCACCACCTAGGCTCTCCCTGTCCCATCTGGGCGCCTCGACCTCTTTTTACTTTTCTCACATCTTTTGGGTCTCTTATAGCCATTTAGGAATCTCATTTCTTACTACTCATCCTTTTAGTGATTAATTATGAAATTCAAACAAGGGAATCATATAAATATAAAGCGATGTGATCATAAGAAAGGACCAAGAACTAGAGTATTCAAACATCCATCTAGTACTCACACAAGGGAAAAAAGGATTCATTCTTCTGTATACGCTTCATGGGAGGGGAAGTTCATTTTTCCATGCACACATCTATCTACATCTTCTACATGCAGCTATTGCTCACCATTCAAGTGCATCTGGCACAAGACATACCTAGGGCTTGATTTTACACACACATGCAAAATTTCATGGAATGTTAAATGTAGTGTAGCACTCAGATCATAAGTTCACTCAATCAGGTGACCACTAAGGTTAGTTTTACTCCCCATTTGCATCTTTTTATTTTTCGGATTTGATGCATTTTTTATTTTGTAGGTGCTTATTTATTATTGCAAGTTTCAGGATAATAACAAGGAATTGCACTGATATATAAGCGACTAAAGGAAACATCCAACGAACATGTCGCAGCCCTATAAAAATGATTTATGCAACTTTTGCGAAGTGACAGGCGCCCAGAGAAGGTCTTTGGCACCCCTGACCCTCCATAGGCACCCTAGTCCTAGAATTTCCGAAAATCTGGCAATTTTTTTTGTTCAATTGTGACACTTCGAGTCCCTCTTTCATCTATTTTCTTGCTTGAAAAAACTCTGACATCACTACGAATTAGCGAAGTCTTTTTATCTCCTCATTTTCAACTAGGGTTTCAAATTTAAATTACTTATTTGATTGAATCAAATATATACTTAATTGTTTGTATCATTGTGCTCATATGTATTTAGATTTATCATTTATTTATTACAATATTTTCTTAATCATAGATATATTGAAATGAAAACTCATTTTTAATGTTTTGTAATTAACAAAATATCATATGAGAATATTTTTTAATCATTATAAAATTTCATTACACATCACTTGAAGATATTAAATATTAAATTATATTATAATTGTGATTATTATTTTGAACAAAAAATACTATATTAATCCAAAACCATACAAACACTATTCATAAAAATATTCAGTAGTTTGGAAATATTCCATATGAACGTTACACTAGGCCGAAGGCCTAGGTATAACTTACAAAAATAATAGAAAGAACTAAGTAAAACAAAAGTCTATGTAAAAATTAATCGCAAAGATATTATATAGAAGAGGATCCATGTCATTTGGCTCACCTTAACCACCATCTATAGGTTCAAACTGAATTAGTATGACCTGCCTATCAATTGTTGTGATCTCAATGACTTTTTTTGTTACTTATTCCTTGTCTTATTCCTATCCACATGACATAGAAATTTATAGTGCTAGTTAAGGGATATTTTTGTAAAATAAAGAGAGCCCACCTACTACATCATGGTGATGGCTATTCACACCATACATGTTTATTCAATATAGGAGAATGGGAGAGAGGTAAAGAAATATATATTGAGTGGTTTTGAGAGCAATCATTGGAGTGGGTATGATATTACCCTTAACTCTCAATAATGGGTAAGAGGTGTGACTTAAGCCATGGTACATTGAGCATTCACCTAATGAGAAAGATGGGTCAAGAGATGTGAAACCTCTAAAAACATCTTTTGACATTACACCTAAATTTTTAAAAAACCAAATTAGAAATAATCATAGATTAATTATAATCTGATATATTGCAACCAATAAAAGTATGAGAAAAAATAGTTGATTCTCTCTCTTTCCATATGAAAAACAAAATTTACTCTAATGATATCATACAACACCTATGTACATACTATAGGAATGCGATATAGATATATTATATAAGGATGTCCTTTTATAGAAAAGGAAAAATTATAGATATTTTGATAAAATCATGAATCTAGGGCTTGGCAACATGATATTTCTAATATAACGAAACATGTATAATGGTGTAGATTTCATTTTTATGGCTAGGGGAATCATAAATGTAAAATACTATAGCTTTGTGGTAGACCATGATAAATTTAAAACCATGAAAAATAGGCAAGATTAGGTTTAAACGTGGAGCTCTAAATATCTATTCTTTTTTTGTTATCATATTACAATATCAATCATTGATTCTATGAAACATGTAAATCACCAACTATTTTTTGTCAATAATACTACTTCATGAGAAGAATCACATATTGATGTAGGTTTCTTTTTTGTTGATGAAAATGTAATTTTTGTTTTCTTTTTTATTCACCAAGAGATAATAAAAAATCTATATTGAAATATTTTTTATTGTGTATTTGTGAGAATATATACATCCATTCCAATCAGGATCTATAAAACTGTCAAAAGCATATCACAATCTACAAAGAACTAATTTCACTTTTTTATGAATTCCTATGTCATTCCATTTTAAGATTTAATGTGTTTATTATTATTATTATATATAAAAAGATAAAATCATGTAACATGTGGATACATTGATTTATTTAACTTCCAACATTGATTACATAAATCAAAATAAAACTTTATATATATATATATATATATATATATTCATCTACTTAAATTTATTCAAAATACATTACAAAATTTAATAATTGTATTGTTATCCAATTTTTCCCCTCGGGTGAAATTGGACAAACATGACCCCATAGAGAAAAATGAGGGATCGATTCGACTAGGGGAGATCACACTTCGGAACTGGCCAAACAGTTTAGGCATGCTAAGCACATTGCATAGGAGTTCAAGAAATGAAGGTGCTCTGAAATTCCAAAATTAGGACTTTGGAGGTGAGGTTGTTCAGAGGTAGGCCCAAGCAAAAAATGGTAAAACCCTGAGACAAGCAGCACAAAGCTCAAAAATTCAGAGGTCAACACATAAAAGATAGGTCAATTTTGTAGTTTCAGAGTCTTGGGAGCTCACAGTGAACAGTGCCACGTGGGGGGGAGGGGAGAAAATTCTGAAAATCGAAATCCAAAATTTAGACTTCGGGCTTTCGGGAGTTCAGAGTTAGTAGCAGGGTTGAGTGGATGAACAATTCCCAAAACTTCGAAACCTGAAACCCCGAAACCCAAACCCCTGAAACTCCAAAACCATGAAAACTGAAAACCCAAATCCTCAAAACCTGAACTCTCGAATACCCCGAAAACCTAAAGGTCCAAAACTTGAAGTCTGAAATTTTAGACTTTAGGGTTTCAAAGGTTACACAAGGTCAGGGTGAACAGTGCCACTCAATACAATTTCAGATTTGAAAACCCAAAGTTCAAATTTCAGACTTTAGGATTTTGACATTTTGGAGGATTCACGACCTTAGACTAATGAACAGTGCAACAAACTCTGAGGTGGAAAATTCTGAAGTTCTGAATCCTGAAAGTCTAAAATTTTTGATCTCAGAGATTGCGATGCAATTTTAGAGTCTGAAAAGACCAAGGCAACCACTCGCATTTATTGTAGAATGGCACCCTCATATTTAGATGGCCAAAATTTTTGACTATGAGCTCGGATTTACATACAATCAGACTTTTTTGGAAATCTCTCAGTGTCTTCTACATAACTATGACTGGTTTTCTTTATTTTAGTAAGGTTAATTATTTAAAAATGAAGAAATATAGTGCACCATTTTAGAGGGTGTTTCTAGATTTCTTACCTACCAAAACGACGAGGCATGGGCTTCCTTTCTTCTCCAACAAGGTAAAATACATGGCTGCATGGGTTTTGCAATGGCATCCATCATTGTTGTAGGTGATTTTAATGCATTTTTGGGTGGTTAAAGCAATATTTCGAATTCCTTCTCTCTCCATTTCTCTCATTCTTCCTATATATTGTAAGGAGGGGTTCATTTCAAAAGGTTGGATAATCTTGCTTTACACCCTCCCTTCTTCTCTTGTCTGTTAGTGAATTTTTTGAGTTCAAACCTCCCATTGAATTTGTAATGCAATTTTTTGCCTCTTGGCCATTATAATGCACTTTATCAAATCTTTGGAGCAATAATATAAGTTTTGGATGAATTTTAACCCTCTCTTACATGTTCATTGCATCTTTCTGATCTCTCATTACAATTTTGGTTAACTGTGCCTATTAAATTGTATTGCATATTTAATGGTCTATGTTTAATGGTGAATGAATGTTGGCATAATCTACGTATAAAATAATTATATATTAGGAGTGTTTGTTTCATATCCCATTATTCTTTGTCCGGTTGTAACACCCTCCTACTATCATGGGGAATATTGTTAAGCTTCTCTCCTAGATAATTTGTAACGTACTTATGATATTGATATAATGAATAAGAAATATCTAATCTCTGTTTTTTCTCCATTTTTTGCTCCTCTCAATCTGGTATCAGAGCATTTCTTCTATCCGGGCCTGTGGAAAAGAAAAAAACCTTTAAAATAGAAAGCAACAACAATTCCGGCATAGACATGAGGAGGACATACTGTTGTGTTGAGGAGCGACCTGCGTGGAAGATCACTTTCCATTCAGTCAAAGAGGAGATTGTTGAATTTATTTTTGTAAAATTCTTGATGTGTGGCAAGTTTAGAGTGTTTTTTAAACTAGCACTTTCTCCAGCGACCTATTTGAAAGACCTTCCCTTACTTGTGGCCATGTGGTGGAAGTCTCTTTGACCAACATCTCTTTGACCAGCGTGGTAGAAGTGGGTACACGGCTTTACAACGTGTAAGGAGGATCTGTGGAGTGATGATTTGAAGGTAATATGGGAAGGCAACGTAATTTATTGCCAAATACACTACACAAGAAAACGACTGACTAAGAACTTGGCTATTTGGCTGTAATTTGCTACTAAAATCAAGACATCTCTTCTTGATATATTCTAGTGACCAGCGTTGTGCAAAGTCTGGACCTGGTTCTTCATTTTGTCCATGGACGTGGATGCCAGGATGTGGGAGGAATAGAAGGTATTTCCATTAATAAAAAATATATATCTTCATTCTTACACAAGTGGAATAAATTGGAAAAGACACTTGCATTTTCTGTTGCATTAAAGAATCTAAAAGCATTTTTTATTTTAATTTTCTGCCTGAACGCGTATTGCAAAAGAAGAGAGGTCTGAGTGGAGGACAAAAATGTTTGAGTTATCTTTATGCCAGGTGCTCGAAAGCCATGTTTGCTAAATAATTATAAAAAAAGTGCCATTATTGACTAAAGAAGAGGCCTCCACCAAGGCAATGTTGAGTCTCTCAAGCCAACATTGAATGTCAAATGTGCATGAGAATATCAAGACTATTGAGATCGAAAACAAAGACTCACAAGCCCAAGAATATTGTCAAGACACTTAAGATAGATCTGGTTTCTATTTCACCTTGCTTAACGAGCTTCGTAATACTGGAAACCTAGTATTTTCTGAACTAATTCAAAGACGAATTCTAGAGGATTTTTCCTTTTCGATGTCAACTACCAAGAAAAGTGAGTTCGGGATCTGAGTTAGAAGCTAGTTATGACACCGAACTATGAAGACGAAGAATAACACCCCACTAAGCGTCATCATCTCTCAGTACATGAGTATCGAGAGCATCTATGAGCTAGTATCTTCACTACACAATGAGTAGATTATTATAATATATCTTTAAAATAAATAAATAAATAGGTTATTTTATTAGTTTATATAAAAAAAATGTCTTCTCCAAGATTCGCTCCTCTCTGATGCTTAGTTTCTTAAAGGGCCTAATTTTGCGGCCTAGAAAAACCAAGATGTGGACAATCCTTCAGATTGAAGGATTATGGGGCATGGTGCACTGTATCTGTGCCTATTCCCACTGCTCCTGATGAATTCAATGAAGTATGAGATGGCTAGTGCCAAATCCTTGATGTTGATAATGCTTAGTATTAGTGATGATGTGAAAATGCATGTTCGGAATGCGGAGAAACCAAAGGAGGCCTGGGACAAGCTGACAAAAACCTATGAAGCCAAAAATCAGACTAAGATCCCCCATCTTTAGTCAAAGCTGCACACCCTCTGTATGGGTTTAGATGATAAAGTTGAGGAGTTCTTACATTGGGTGGTTGAGATGCGAACAAAGTTCCTAGGACTTGGTGAAAAGGTAGAAGACAAGATTCTTGTTTCGATCACCTTGAGGGCACTCCCTTCTCAGTTCCAAGTGTTTGTTACGACATTGAATATATCCAAATGAAAAGTGACATTCAAAGAACTCGTGAACTTGTTGTAGCAGAAGGAGGCCATCAATTTAGTCCAAGATGAGGCCCAGGATAAATCCCTTTTCTCAAAGCCCCATTGTGGTCAGAAGCATCAGAAAGGTCCCCAAGAGAAGAAAACAAAAGCACATCAACATCAACAATAGCAAGCTCAAAATTCAAATAGGTGGTGTGAAATTTGTAAAACCAACACTCACGACATTGATCACTACTGGTACAATGGCTTGAAACAAGGGTCTTGGAGTCAATTAATCCCATCCAGATGCGAAGATTTTAAAAATTCAAAATGACGTCCCCGTCAAAGAAATTATAAGGGACATCTCACAGCTCAACAATATGATGTCTCTGATAAGGAGACATCAGAAGGAGCCAATTGTGCTAATAATCTTGTACTAGTCTCTCAGACTTCACAACCCATGAAGAGAGCCTTGTTGATAGAATCGGGTTCCAGTAAGCATATGTCAGGTGACAAGAAGCTATTTTATTCACTGAATGAACAACCCACTGGAGATCGGGTTTGGATAGTAGATGAAAAATAGTATGTTGTAGAAAGAATAGGCCAAGTTACCATTCCTCTTGGACCATGAAAATGTACGCTTATAAAGGTATTATTTGTTCCTAATTGACTAGCAACCTCTTGTCAGTCAATCGGCTCTTGAATCCTCATCTAAAGTTACAATTTCATGTTCAAAATAGCATCAAATCATGCTTGATCTCAAGAGAAGGTACGATTATTGCTAGAGATTTTCTAAATGATAAATTATTTTCTTTAAATACTATTTCGTCTTCTCTAGTAGCTTTATCTGCATCAGCCGTAGAATATAATGCCCTCTGGCATTTTAGATATGGTCAATTGTTGCTTAGTTCATTTCATTAGATGATTTCAAAAGAAATGGTACATGGACTTCCCAAAGTGTCTAGTTCCTTGGCTATTTTCCCTAGCTGTCTTGCAGGAAAACAAAATAGGGATCCATTTAAGGAGAGAACCTTCCATGCCAAGAAGTGTTTGGAGGTAGTTCATACCGATTTGAATGGACCACTTCCTGCTTAATTTTTAGGATACAAGTAATTCAAATTATTAATGGATGACCACTCTTGAAATATGTGGGTGTTTATCCTGAAGAAGAAGAGTTAGGATCTTCACCATTTTCATAATTTCTATCAACGTGTTGTGAAAGAGTCTGGAAAACCACTTCTTCTACTTTGCTCAGATGGAGGGGAGGAATTCACGTCAAAAAAATTCTTGGCCTTCCTGAACCAATAAGGCATTAAGAAGACCCTAACTGCTCCCTACACACCCTAGCAAAACGGAATTATGGAGTGACACAATCACACAATGATGGAGATGGATTATTACATACAATCAACAACAAAAATGGAGGAATGCTATTGGGATGAAGTAGTATAGGAAATAGTATATCTTCTGAATAGGGTACTAACAAATATTCTAAAGGATCAAACGCCAGAAGAGGTATGGAGTGATAAAAATCCATCAGTTTATCATTTATGAGTATTTGGTTACACAACATATATGCATGTCCCAGCTAAGAAGAGAAAGAAGGTTGAGCCAAAGACACTCCTGTGCATCCTAATTGGCTATAGGTATACCTCAAAGGTATATTGTCTCATGGATCCTGAAACAAAGAAAAACTATGAAAGTCAAGATGTGGTTAGTGAAGAGTCATCTTTTGACTCAACAGTTACAATAGAAGAACCACTACCAACCACCTCTCACTAAGTAGTCTCTGAATCAGATGATCAACCAAAGGAGACTACTCAAAGAAAATATGTGTTGTAAGGGGAGCTATATGTTGACCTTGGATAACTAGAGAATATTACTCTACATCCATCCTCACTTCAAGGAAACAATTCTTCACAAAAGAATTTGAGTTCTCATCCGATGTGGGTACAAAACACCATCAAAGACTCTCATTTGCAACAACTCCCATATACTTCATCTAGAGTCAAAATGAGGAGTCAGACAAGAAATGAGGCAATTTTTACACTCACGAGTTCACTGATTAATAGCTCCAAACTTGATAATGTTCGTGAAGCACTTATTCAACCTCAGTGGAAAGAATCCATGGATGCAGAATATGACTCACTCATGCAAAATCAGACATGGGAACTTGTCGATCTGCCTACATGAAAGAAACCCATAGGCTAAAAATGGGTTTTCAAAAAAAAATATAAGGTAGATAGATCCATTGAAAAACATAAAGCATGACTTACAGAAAAAGGATATGTTTAGAAAGAGGGCATTGATTATGAAGAAATTCTTTGCACCCACTGCAAAGATCAAGACCATCAAAGTAGTTTGTGCACTATCAACGCATACAAAGGATGGAAAATTCAGCAGATGTACATAAAGAGTGCTTTCCTAAATGGATATCTGAAATAAGAAGTGTACATGGCCCAACCTGAAGGATTTGTTGATGAATAACATCCTAAAAAGGTATGTCATCTCATCAAATCATTATATGGATTGAAACAAGATCCAAAGGCATGGTATATCAAGATAGATGATCACCTTTTGTAGCATGGGTTCACTCATAGTCCCTCATATTCAAATTTTTATATAAAGAAGGTAGGCAAAGAAATTTTCATTCTTGTTGTATATGTGGATGATATTGTGATCACTGGAAGTTCAGAAAATCAGGTTGATATTGTGAATAATGATCTCAAAAGAACCTTCGACATGATAGATTTGGGGCTACTACATTACTGTTTTGTCTTGGAGATATGGAAAAAGAAGCATCACATTTTTTCTCCCAGATAAAGTATGCCAAGACACTCCTGGAAAAATATAATATGTCTAACTGTAAACCTCTATCCACTTTGATGGTAAAACATTTGCAACTTTCAAGATTCTAGGATTCACCTCAAGTAGATGCAACTCTCTTAAAGAAATTTGTTTGAGGGCTCATCTACTTGACATATACTAGACCAGATCTATGCTATGATGTCAGTTATCTTTCCAGGTTAATGTAGGAGCCGAAGAAATGTCACTGGACTGTAAACAAGCACATTTTGAGGTATGTCTGAGGTATAGTTGACTATGGTCTCGAATATAAGAAGAATGATCATTTCTTCTTACAGGGATACGTTGACTCGGACTATGTTAGATCTGTTGATGATAGGAAGTCAACCACAAGATACATTTTTCATCTCAGATCTGGACCTATCTCGTGGATAGGCAAGAGGAAAAATATCATGCCACATGAGGAGCTGTATGTGAATTGATATAGTTACGTCACATTTTGGATGACATTGGCATTCATGAAAAAAAGTCACCAATTTTCTATTGCGACAATAAGAGTGTGTTGAAGCTCGTGCAAAATCATGTTTTTCATGAACAAATAAAACATATTGAGATTTATTGTCATTTCATTCAAGATCATGTCTTGAACCATCACATTTATCTCCAGTACTATCCTATAGAGGCACAAGTAGTTGACATTCTCACCAAATCTGTTGGAACAGTGAAATTTAAACTTTTGAGGGGTGACATTTGCAAGATATAATGTAATAAGGGGGGAGTGTTGGCATAGTCTACTTAAAAAATAATTATATATTAGGAGTTTTGATTTCATATCCCATTATTTTCTGTCTAGTTGTAACCCCCTCCTAGTATTATGGGAAATATTGTTAAGTTTCTCTCCTATATAATCTATAACGTGCTTCTAATATTGATAGAATGAATAAGAGATATCTAATTTCTATTTTCTCTCCATTTTTTTCTCCTCTCAATGAATTCATAGCAATTTTTTGACTTGTGGTTTGTATTCATCCCCTTAAAACTTATTGGTTTTCATCCCCATGTAAAGCAGGTGTTTAATATTCCTTTTAGTGTATCACCTCATGTAGCTTAGGTTCAATTTCTTGTAATCCTTTTAACCTTCTCTTGATAAGTTAGATTATATTTTAGGATAGATCCTCTATAATTCGAGTGTGTGTATCATAATCGAGGAATAGGAAATGACCTTCATCTGGAGACCTTTCTCGATTACAAATTCCTACACTTTGGGAAAAGTTCCATGATATGCAATCACACTGACAATTTCAATCTATCAAGTTGTAAACAATCAGGGGTGTTGTGATTATGCATCAACATGTATATTATATTAAAATTATTTTAAAATTAGAAAAGTAGTTTTAAAGTTAAAAAATCATCAAATAAAATATAATTCCTATTTTTAATGTCAACAATTAAATACAACCTAATCTATTAAGAGTTTTTTATAGTAAGAGCTACAAGTGTATATGTTTCCTGTGAATTTATTCTTAGATCCAGATCTAGCAATTTGTGTGTACATGTGAAAATTTAAAAAGTGGAGGAATCAAGATAAATAAACAAAATAACAAGCACGAATATAGCGAGGAAGATCTAAAAGAGAAACATGTTAGAAGATCAATTCATACAAAGAAACAAAAAGAGAGAGAGAAGGATACAAAAGAGGGTCCTAAACAAGAAAACATTGGTACATACATAATTAAAACCCTTGTGATCATAATTTTATTTCGATATATTTACACATTAAATCATCAATTTATTTTGTTTAGTTGAACTATTAAAAAAGGTTTCAAACTAAAAAAAAAAATATAGGTGAACTATAAAAAACTACAACTTTGAACTGTAAACAAATATCTAGGATGTAAAATTGTATCCTCTTAGACAAGATTGGATATGAACATACCCTCCTACGAACAAATCTACATTGCACATAATTTCTGATCTCTATAAATTATAGAGGAACCTTGACGAAACTCTACCAAATCTATATTTACATATTTTCAAGACATGTTGTCATACCTACAAATCCTATTTTAACTATTTTTAATATTCCAAAACCAATGTGTCGAAGTAAATTTATAGCATGTGTGTTAGACTTAAAAAGTTTTAGGGAAACAATACGAGGTTTAAAATGCCCCTCTTGAGAGACATGACTCCTTATTTAAACTAGGATTATCACTTCTATCATGAAGGGGTAAAAAATATGGTTATTTATAACATATCATCCATCACTTTCCATGTTTCCAAATTATTGGCATTCACACCTATGTAAAATATAAAATATATGCTACTAGGTTTCCTTCCTTTAAAAATTATTAGAAGCCACATTTTGAATGATTGAGTTATCTCCAACACTTATTTAATCAAGTTACTAATTATCTATCTAGGATGGTAAACATTAGTGAGATTGTTGATAATAAATACCCTTTGACTATCCATTTGATTAATTTGCAAGGATTTAACATACTTAAGAGCACTAATAAAGGACATAAATTATGTATATAATAATTGGTCTAGATTCCCAAAGATTATATTGCCTTCACTATCTTCAATTATTCCACCACCTCTCTCCCTACATATATTATCTTTTGTCATGCTATAAAATTTGAGCTTAATTCACTTGGATTTTGGTTTTTTTACTAACCAATCAATCTCATCTCCCTCAATGGAATAAATTATACTATCAGTAAGAAGATTTGGGATCATATTCCTAAACACCATATTACATTTTGGTGAACACATTTATCTTGAAGATATGGTTTCATTCCTCACCCTTAGGGCTTTATATTTCGAATCTTAATTTCATTACATGATTTTTGGTCTTGTGTTTTCCTCAAAACCATTTTTTTCTTTTGTATGTTTTGCATTGAACTATGATGATTGATATTAAAGATAAATTTTCCATATCTCCTAATCTTGATGTATAAATGTTTTTATCATTTATATTCACGTAATTATAATATTTGTTTAATGCAGATTTTTTTAAATTATTATTGGTAAATTGTTTTGAAGG
This sequence comes from Taxus chinensis, assembly GCA_019776745.2. NCBI lineage: Eukaryota > Viridiplantae > Streptophyta > Pinopsida > Cupressales > Taxaceae > Taxus > Taxus chinensis. The sequence continues at coordinate 79,935,203 of CM034152.1, read as the reverse complement.
GATCATGCCCTATACAAAAAGGCTAAAAATACAGGATGAACATTAAGGGAAGAGTGGTTTGTTGATATGTGGGGGCCAATCCCAAACATAAAAAACCTAAGATGAGCTAGATAATCTGATAAAAAAACGTCAGGGTCATATTCCTACAAGGATCCCAACAAAAGATGCAAAACATCAATACCGCAGTACCAAAACCATAGAACCTCTCTTCTTCTTTGGGGTACTTAGAATTCCTGGGAGGCTTGAATTTTAGGAATTTTTCCTTGGTGGAAGCCATGATTTAATTAAGGATCCTTTTGATGGATTTGATAATATTTCTGAAAATGAGAGAATTTAGAGCCTTCCATATTCTCCAGATAGTGTGTTGAAATTTAATCCTCCAGAACCTCGTGAGAAAACCATGTTTGAAATGAGGTTATCACTATTCCCAGGCTTAAACTAATATCATCTCGAGAACATCCAACTTATTGCCAAATCTTCTAAAGATAATCTTCCATAAAGCAACATTAGTAGGGAAATGTAAGAGAAGGTGCTAGATAGACTCATATTTTTTGTAATGGTAATACCTATTAGGCATGGTGGAACCCTTCTTAATGAGGTTATCAATGGTAATGATACTCTTATTCAAAACCTGCCATAGGAACTGATTGATTTTAGGAGTGAGTTCCTTGAACCAAATCTTTCTCCAAGGAAAACCACAGGGGGTTTCATTCACAAAAACTTGGTAACTGGTTCTCATTGAGTAATCAAAGGAGTGGTACCATATAAAATCATCTTTAGTGTGTATCTAGATAGTTGGAATATGAATGAGAATGTTTTGTAAATCCATAATGAGATATTTATGAACAAAGATATCATATTTTAAAGTCTTCCATTGAGGTCTTCCATCAATGCTACAAATGTAGTCACTGAAATTCTTCCCTATAGCCATTTTGAAGGTGCTTTTGAGCTATTCCCAGTGGCTGCTATTTGTAAGATTGTGAAAATACACCCAGGTGTCATCCTAGAACCAAAAATCCTCACCATTTCCTAGATTCCATTTACAACCAACCTCTAGATTTTTTCTAGTCTTAACCAAATTGTTCCAAAAATTAGAACCATTAGAAATATTATCAATCTTGAGAAAATCCTAGGTTGTATCTTGATCCAAATATTTGGATCTGATAATAGTAGTCCAAAGGAGGTTCTCCTTGAGCAACCTCTTACTCATTTTAGAGACAAGAGAAACATTCATTATTTTGATGTTTTTGACACCTAATCCTCCCGCACTTTTGCTAGTGCAAGCTTTAGCCCATGCCACAAGGTGGAATATTTTTTCTCCTCCATCCCCATCCACAAGAATTTATTTTGAATTCTTTCAATCCTATCAACAATAGAAGCAAGGATATAGAACAAAGGCATAATGTATATAGGAAGGTTTTGCAACATGCTCTTGATGAGAAGACTTTTTCTTGCACTAGAGAGGATGACTCCCTTCCAACCAACTAGCTTCCTTTGAAACATATCAAGAAAATAATTCCAAATAATTAAGGAGAATTTTTTAGTACCAAGGGGAAGACTAAGATAATTAGTGGGAAGAGAGTTAATATCACAACTCAAAATCTGAGAAAAATTTCTTTGCCTTCCTGGAGAAGTGTTGAAGAAATAAAGAGAAATTTTGTCAAAATTAATATGCTGTCCTAAAGGCTCTTCATAAGTTTTGAGAATAGTCTTCATAAAATTTTCTTCCATAATGGAGGCAAGAAGCATAAGGATAGTATCATCAATTATTTTTTGATGAGAAACAATGATCTCCAGAGAAGTGTGTTGGAATCCATTGAGGTAACCCAAGGAAACAACTCTAGAAATGGTATGGGTGAGACTATCTGCCATGATGATGAAGATAAGGGGGAGATGGGATCTCCCTGATGGATGCCTCTTTTGCTTAAAAAGAAGCCCACGGGGGTTCTATTAACAATCAAAAAAAAATTGGGAGTTGAAATAAAAAATCTAATGATCTTTCTAAAATGAGCATCAAATCCAAATTTTTCCATTATCTTATCAAGGAAAGCCCAAGATACTCTAAGGCCATCTTCATGTCCATCTTCAAAACCATGCCTTATTTTTTTTATTTTTTTCCATAGAATGGATGGTTTCATGAACCATCACAACACCATCTTGTTTAAGCCTTCCCTTAACAAAACCACCATGTTGATTGGAGATGAGGTGAGGGAGCAGAGGTTGGATTTTTCTTGTTAAAATATTTGTGAAGATTTTCTATAGGACATTAGTGAGACTAATAGGTCTAAAATACTTGAAATATTTATCCCCTAGTTTCTTAGGAGATAACACAATGAAAGTGTTATTAATCTCTTTCAAAAGTCTCCCTATCCTATAGAATTCATTGGTAGCTTTAAGAAGATAATCAACACAAATATCCTTATTTTTGGGTAAAAATTTGTAGAGAATCCATCTGAGCCCGGGGATTTTTCCCCTTCCATTAAGAACACTACTTTTTGTAATTCCTCTAATGTAACATATTTTCTTAGAATACTAAAATATTCTGGATCCAAAAAATCTTAAGGAATAAAGTCTAGCAAAGTATTTGTTGCCTCCAAGGATAAAGAGGAGTTATGATTTAGGAGATTCTTGTAAAAGCTGAGAGCTTCCTTCTTGATATTGTTAGGATCTGAAGTAACAAAACCATCTGGAAGGGAGACTTACAAAATCATGTTGTGAGCCCTATGCTTGAGAGATATCATATGGAAAAAAATGGTGTTTCTTTCGCCATCCTTGAGCCATATAGCTCTAGATTTTTGCCTCCAGAAAGTTTCTTCTTTACCACAAAGGTTATAGAAATCAGATAAAATGATTTTCTTCCCTAATATGGTCTTCATGAAACATACCCACCGATGAGACTCTTTTTTCCAAAGTTTTAAACTCTTCTCTAACCTATTTTTTCTGAATGAAGATGTTACCAAAAATAGTCTTATTCCAAGTCCTAAATTTCTTTTTTACATTTTTAAGCTTTTGGACGAATCTCAATTAAGCAGTACCATCCAGTTCTAAGCTCCACTAATCCTCAATTTTATCATTAATGTCTAGATGGTGAAGTCAAATTTTCTCAAACTTGAACGAGGGGTGAGTAGGCTTATCATTATTGAGCATGTTCAGAACAATAGGATTATGATCCGAGCCTATCCTAGGGAGAGAGGAGAGGTGGAAACCTTGTGAAAGAATCCAGTCATTAGAAATAATAACTTGATCCAATCGGACTTGAGCTCATTTCCAAGTATCTTATTAGACTAGGTAAAAGGATTTCCATGAAGTTCTAGATCAAGGATATTAGACTAAGAAATGAAATGTATCAAATCATCCATCCCTGAGGTATAAAAAAAAGATCCTCCTTTCTTTTCAGAAGTAGAAAGTGGGGTATTGAAGTCTCCCATGACCATCCAATGCCAGTTATCATAGTTAGCTTGAAAATTTTGGAGTTATTTCCAAAGTTATCTTCTCCCATGAAGAGAATTAGGGGCATAAATAATTTAGAGGATCCAACTAAGAGAACTGTCATGCGTATGGAAAGTAACCAAAAGGTAAAAATAAGAGGATAAAATTAACTTACCTGAGATTAATGATGGGTTCCAAAGGATAGAAATACCTCTATATGCCCCTCTTGAATCAACAGCAATCCATTCCTCTTTTTTCCAAATTTATCTACTAAAAATATTCATAGTTTCCATATTCATTTTGGTTTTCTGAATAGCCATAATGACGGGCTTGTAGGTTTTTCAAATACCCTTAAGGGTGCATTGCTTGCCACTACCATTAAGGCATCTTATGTTCCAAGAAAAGATCTTCAATTAAAAAGATGGGGTAAGGAGTTCACCAGATGGTCCAAAGAAGATTGGGTTCCATCCGCAAGAGCCTTAATGATTCCTTTTTTATTTGATCATTGTTTGAAGGTCTTCCCTTATTGGTATTAGCCCCCATATTATCTTATCTCTTGGAGGATCTAGTGACCATGGAACATGATGTAGTCCAATTACTTGGTGAATTTTTCTTGTCAAAGAACATAGCATCAGGAATGCCATCAAATCCTTTAGATTTCTATTTTTTTTCTTTCACAAGAATAAACTCTGGTGATAGGGTGTTGATGCATCAAAAATATCATACCCTTTGTCTCCTTTAATTCTAGAATGTTGGGGTGATTTATAACCTAATAAGATCACTATTTACTTTAATGTCACTTCCTCCATTAGGAGGTAGTTTAGACTTTGTTACAGGAATGTTGTGCATGTCCTTTTCCATTAGATCCTCTTTGACAGTAATCAATTTTTTCAATGTGGCTTCAGGAAGAGGAATTTGAGCCTGATCTATAGTCAGAAGAGGAAGAGAATATGTTTTATTCTGTGTACCAACTCCTTTGGATTCACCTCTTGGATGAAGATGCATCTCCACCATCCGAAGAACCTCATCAACCTTCATATTGAGATCTACAAGTTTCTCTTCTTTGTATTCAAATTTTCTTAATAAACCATCATTTTTAACTAACTTCTGAAGAGGAGTTTTAGGAACCAACAGAGTGGGGATCCACGGGGCCAATGGGAGTCTAATCGTCTCGAGAGATTGAAAAATAAGACAAGGCATGCGGATCCACGGGGCCAATGGGATCAACATTCTGTCCAAGCATTCTCTCGAAAATCCCCACCCACGTGCTATGCTTTGTCATATCTGGCCTTGTTTCGTAAAGGGGATATAGTTTTCTCACTATTGTCTCGATTTTCCCTTTTTATATTGACCTCAACTTCAGCAGCGGAGCCGGAAGGGACCCCTAATACTTCAATGTAAACAGAGGGATTTGTTACAATGGCTCGTTAGCCAGAGGAAGGCTCCTAGGTATGGCTGCATCATCTAGGAAGCTTGCAGGTGCAGAATGCACATTTCCATCACAACAAAAATTAAAAGTTTCAGCTGTTAGAAGAGAAGAGACAATGCTCTTAATTAGGCAACATACATTGAAATTCATTTATTAAACCACACACATGGAATCCCATGGAAACCCTTTCATTTATCTTAATACACCTTTTATAATAAATCATTCCCTTCTAGGTACCAATACTAAAGTGTTTACCCTATCAAAATTACACAAAATTAATGTTCCTAATTTCCTAACTTGAGAGTAAGCAAAATATAATTTGGGTGTACAAATTGGGTTAATCCATTTATTTATCTTGCAAACCTTCTACACTTAGGAAAACCTTCTACACTTAGGCTGTGTGTGATTTTGATCAATTTTTTCTTCGTTATTATATGTTTTTACCCATTTCAAGGGTTAATATAGGGACAAATTCTTAAAAACCTAGGTTTAGGGTTTCAATAGAAACATTTAATATTGTATGTGTGTCCAATTGCTTTAAAAATAGTTAATAAATCTAAGGACACATAAATGAAGGAATAATAAATAAATAAGAAATAATTTAATAACGAAAACACAATTTAAATGATGAAGTAAAACTTTTTTTTTTCTGAGATTAGTTGTAAATAAATATTAGACAATGGCGTGTATTGCAAATGAATGGAATTAAAGTAAAAGAGAATATGTTATAATGGAAATTTAATAAGAATAAAAAACATTCTCAATAATATCAACCAAAATTTAAAAATATATAATTTTAAATTTGTGTAGAAATAAAGTTTAAAAACACACTCCTATATAACTAATATTAAATTATTAGTTTGTAGATTAAAAAAGTCATTTGAAATATCTTTTACTATAACTTGAATATATAAAATTTATAAATGACAACAATAAACATACAATCAATATCTAATGTGTGAATTCATAGTATCACATAATCCTCAGTCTTAGGTTAATTTTCCTTTACCTTTTTAATTCTTATTCATTTTAACTAGGAGTCGCAGTCAAGAAATATAAAATTTGTAATTATCATAAAACCAATTATGAGAATCATATTTACGAGAATCCTAAACCAAATTTTCCATTGTAATCTCCAATATATAAGATATTTGTTAATATGTCCAATAAATAAACGTACTCATAATCCAAAACATTGTCTTTTTCATAAATTTTAATCATTAGATTTAATATTTACAAGATCTATAATAACATGCTATATATAGGGTCATAATATAAAGTTGATTTCATATTATACAAAAGCAATAATAAATATAAAATGATCTCTTTGTATGTGAGAGTGTAGGTTTATGTTACCTTTTTTAACGATCAAAATAATCATTATGAATTTGAAAGTGTTCTTGCCTTGCTTACTGTTTAACATAATTCCAATATATAGGGTGAATGTGTTACACTATCCAAGTTAAGAATACTTGTACTTTCCCAAGTCTCATAAATAAATATATATTCCTTATCTTATCTCCTTAAAATAATATAAGCATAAAATAATATTACTTTCTAATCTACATGGCTATGTTAAACATGCCATGACAACTTGTTGTGAATATGACTAATTATATCTAGAGGGTTCTTTGTAATTTACCTATCTTTATTGTGTGTAGTCATAATAAATGTTTCCTTTAGAAAATTTCACTTAATTTTGTATTCCATATTTATCGTCAAGCATTGTACAAGTCTTATGGTTAATATCTCAATAATATAAATACCTTTCTCTCATAATTTTTTCTTTTCACTAGGTCTTCGTAGGTCATGACCCCTTTCTAAAGGATAACTTAACTTTTATTGTTCAATCTTTCAAATAAATTACCTTATAATTAAATCATTATGTATAACACAATTAATAAGTTTTTAATATCTTAACAATTTATAACAAAATATCCTATATTGGTTTCTAGTTATATTCATTCATTTTAATCTTCAAAATGGAAAAATCATTGGGACGGGGTTAAAATTGAAACCACTCGATTACATAGTATTGAACTTTACCATTTGTTCACAAAGCATATCTTAGTTAAGGATTCACTTATTTTAATTATTAAGGTGGTTAAATGTTAGATTTTAATCATTTAGGCTTAATAAAATATTAGGGATCGGGAATGAAACCTGCAACCCCTTTCTACACATCAAATTATCTTGGTTATTTCCCACAATAATATTATTTCTAGGTAAATATGGTTTAATAATTTTAATTTCTTAAATAAAATAGTTCTTTTTATATCTAATAAGGGTCTCACGCTTGAACTTGAAACCTCAAATAAATTGATATAAGAAAACAACCATCACATCCAAGCCTAGATACATTTATTCATCTTTATAGTCCAATATATAAAGAAAAAGTAAGACAAACATGGCTATTGATCAATGTAATACCTACTCTGTCTAGTTTTCTCTTCCTTGTAACATACTTTAATACACTTGAATCTCTTTCTTCAAACCCAATATTTTACATACTTGATTCTCAATTACCTATGCATGTGAAATTATGTAAGTTTCCTTTATATCCTATGTGTCCCTAAAAATTATTTCCCATGCCAATTTTTTTTCTAAAATCAAAACATAAGGTATCCCATTGTTTCCCATTATAAAAACCAAGTTTTATAATCCTTTGGATTTATCATTGCTAGAAGAAGGTTTAAATGAAGACTTTTGTTCGGGCTTCTTTGACTTGAGTTTAACTTTACCATCTTTGAGAGTGTGAAGCTCTAGTTTGCGGGCCTTGGTAAATACTTCATCAAGTTTCTGAAAGGAATGGATGTGGAGGGTTGATGATATGTGCTTCGTATAGGATCAAGTGAATACCACAATAAAAAAAAATTATTAAAGAGAGAAGGATAATTGATTAATAATCCTCCACCATCTGGCAAAGAAATATGCAATATAATTATCTTTAAATTGTTTAATAACATAGATATCAGTGATGGAGATATTACATGAATTTTTTATGGAGAAATTCTCTAGGAATAACTATGCGAGTTGTGTGAAAGAGAAGAAGGAATTTTGTGGGATTTTGTTGTACCAATGAAGGGGAGCTCCTGCTAAGGACATGATAAATGTTTTTGACATGAGATCCTTGTCTTGTGTGATGCGTATTTTTCGTTATGAGACTAGATATGTAAGGATATGTTGGAGTGTTAGTTTGTGAAAATGAAGAGTTAGAAAAATCATCTGATGACATAGATGGTTGTTGGTTGGACAAGTCTTGTGATTAGATAGCATTGAGATCAAAACTAGTGATAGGAGTCGATGAAGTAGGAAGTGATGTTCCTGATTCCTCGCTTATGGAATATGGGATGCATTGTTGTAAAAAAGGATCAGGATAGTGGTCATTGAGTCGGGAATAATATATGATAACATTGGTAATGGGAGGTCATTGTTCTTTCTCTAGTTGTTGAAGGAGGACACCCTAGGAGGGAAGGTAGGAGTTAAGGGCCACCAGATTAGAGTATAAAAGTTCTGTAAAGATTGGATCACCACTATTGAAAAAATGTGAGCTAGATGGATCTGGGAAGTCTGATGTAGTTGACTTACTACTAGGATAATGAAGGGGTTATGGATTGGGCCCTACAGATCATCAAAATTTATTTATTACACTTGGAATATACTTTATATGGGACTCAAGAGTGTTCGGGGATTGCTGAAGAGGGTTTGTCATATCGTCGATATTTTGGAGACAATATTATTATATGGTTAAACCCATGAACTAATCAAACAAACAACAAAGAAAAAAATAAAATTGGTTCTTTAAAATAAATGAAAATAAGTCACACAAAGATTTTTATTAGCTTGATTAATATAAGAAACATGTGAAATGAGAGAATGGATAAAAGGGTACTAAGAAAAGGTTAGATAAGGCTCATTTCAAGTGAGTTTAAAGTAAGAGTCTTGGTTATACAAGAAGGTATGTGAAGCCCATATCTATGTTAGGTTCAATATGAGGCATGGTATTGGGACCTAATCCCTCACTTTACGGTCCTACAACAATAATTGTTTCATGTGCTTAGCCAATATACCACCCATAAGATTATTTATACTCAGACATTATACTTAGTCATATTTTCATCTTGGTAATGAAATCCAAGTAGGTCTGCATGGGAAGGATTTTTAAATGCAAATTTTATGTGATATGTGGTTTGGTTGTGTATGAATGGATTTTTTTGAATGCAATTTGTTTAAATCCTAATTAAAATAGATGAGAAAGATGATATGAAAGCTTTTTATTAAGATCCATAAGGAAACATTTACTTAAATGAGAAAAAGGAAATCAAAATGCAATGATGAAAGAAATATTGAGACAAAGAAGGCATACCTATGAATGCCATTCCTTTTTTATTTTATTTTCATTTTCACCTATTTTGTAAGAAGAGAAAGTGAGGCACTCCAAGTTGAAAGCTTAGAGAATTTGAGAAACAAATAAACAAAAATTGAAGGGAACGATAAGAATATTGTTCCAAGCCATGATATCTGATAATAATATCACACCACATTAGATTCGCAAAACATAAGATCTAAAATACCATATATGGAAATCCATCATAATCCATAATGCTCAATACACTACAATATAATGAATTGAATTATTTAATAAGAAATATGTACATATAGGAGGAGGGAAGTGCAGCTACTACCTAAATTAGTGGTGAATAACTCCCACTAACAGATACTGGCAGTAAAGTTAACTCCATAAGAATAGAAAGCTAACTCCACATAACCGAGAAACTAACTCAACACAACTAGTTCACCTAAGCAAGCTAATCCAACAAGTGTAAGAAATATCCTAATAAATAAATAAAAGGATAAATAATAACCTAAAGTAACACCCTCCAGTAAGCATAGCTTAGCTGGGTGGAAAAGAAGGTGGGTCCTGACAACAAGGCCTGATGAGGTACCCACGTATAACAACTGGGAAAAATAGAAACCTCAAGGTACCCAAAACCAGTAATAAAAAAGTAGAGAGAGAAAAATCCCGCTGCAAGGTATTCCAAGAATCTTGGCTCCAAAAATTTGTACAATGCTGAATAATTTTGGTGCGCATTGTGGTCTGAATCCACTTCTTGATCATAGAACTCAACAATAACTAACACTGGGCTTCACCAGAATTGGTCCATGCTACGAGACTGTTAATGGTTTAGATGTTGAAAATGCAAAAAAACACCAAACATAATTTGATCAACTACTACAAATAGGTGTGTCACGATCCAAGAAAAACCAAGGCAACAATGAAAGGGTACGAGATCCAAAGAAATAGCAGTGCCATGATCCAAGAAAATTCAAGGTAAAAAGAAAAGGACATGAAACCCAAAGAAGCAAGATCAACTGCTATAAATAGGTGTGTCAGGATCCAAAAACAATAATCAAGGAAACAAGGTAAGGACACAAGATCCAAATAAATATGAGTGCCACGATCCAAGAAAACCCAACGTAACAAGGAAAGGGCATGAAACCCAAAGAATCAGTATACACACCAAATCCTCCCATATTGTTGAATGAGTAGAGTGATACCACAGATCTATATGAGTTTCCAAAATAAACTACTCGAACACTGAAAAACTAACACTAGGCTTCACCAGAATAGTTCCCCCACAAGAGAGACTGTCAACATGTAAAAAAGTGTGTCAAAAATACAGATCCAAAATATCTCAGCAAACAAGAGAGATATAAATGTATACACCCATAGATACAAGAATGAAACACCCAAAAATTTCGGACGTCGAGCTCAACTGAAATTGCGTCCACAAGTGATTACAACACCCTCCCAAATTTGACACTTTATAATTGAGTGCATGTAAATATTACAATGAGTAACAAGACCTTTTACATTTGAAATATGTGTATAAAAATTTCACCAATGTGTAGATTTTGAAAAAATACAAAATTTCAAACAAAAGATCACCTTAATCCGAGCTACAGATCAAAAGTTATGAGCTCTAGAAGGTTTTACTATTAAAATAATATTTTAATGCTGATCTTTTTTTAAAAGGTACACGTAACACCCAAATGTCCAAAGGGTACAAGAGTGCATCCACACGATATAGACTTGCAACCAAAGGATAAAATTCTGCTCCCAAAACCTAAAATTTGCATAGGGTAAACCATTGCATTCAGAGGGTACACATCAATATCTAATGGATAAAAGAATTCACCCAGAGTGTACAGATTTGCTTTCAGTGGATAAAAGACTACATCCAAAATAGAAATATCCAGAGGGTAATAGAATGCATTCAGAAGGTACATGCTTATATCCAATGGATAAAATAATGCACCTAGAGGGTACATATCTGCTTCTAGTGGATAAAAGACTGCATCCAAAAATAAAATATCCATAGGGTAAAATAATGCATCTGGAAGGTACACGCTTATATCCAATGGATAAAAGAATGCACCAAGAGAGTACAGATCTACGTCTAGTGGATAAAAGACTACATCCAAAATAGAATTATCCATAGGGTAAAATAATTCATTTTGGAAGGTACATACTTATATCCAGTGGATAAAAGAATACACTAAGAGGCTATAGATCTACGTCCAGTAAATAAAAGACTACATCTAAAACAAAAATATCTAAAGGGTAAAAAAACATCTAGAAGGTACATGCTTATGTCCAGTAGATAAAAGAATGCACCGAGAGGGTATAGATCTGCGTCTAGTGTAAAATACTGCATCCAAAAGAGAAAAATCTAGAGGGTAAAAGAATGCATTTGGAAGGTACATGCTTATATCCAATGGATAAAAGAATGCCCCTAGAGGATACAAATCTGCATCCAATTTTGATTGTCCCAAAACATAGTCGAGTTTACAGTCAATTCTATGGTTTTGGAACCTTCCAAATCCAATGGTGCACTCTGTTTTACATAAAAATACATGCTACAAAAAAGTGATAACAAATTCCGAATACATGAAAATAATAAACCCTTGCTTGTAAATAAAAACTTACAGATGGATGTCTACATCATCTCTCACTTTGATACCATGAAAGGAATGATAAGAATATTTTTCCAAGCCATGATCTCTTATGATAATAGCACACCACATTAGATTTACAAAATAGAAGACCTAAAATACCATAAATGGAAATCCATCATAATCCATAATGCTCAATACACTACAATACAATGACTTGAATTATTCAATAAGAAAGATGTACATATAGGAGGAGGGAAGTGCAACTACTACCTAAATTAGTGGTGAAGAACTCTCACTAACTGATACTGGTGGTAAAGTTAACTCCATAAGACTAATAAGCTAACTCCACATAACTGAGAAGCCAACTCAACACAACTAGTAAGCTAACTCCACACAACTAGTACACCTAAGCAAGATAACCCAACAAGTGTAGGGCTAACACAAGTGTAAGAATTATCCTAATAATAAATAAAAGGATAAATAATAACCTACACTAACAAAAATATATTAAATCTAATTAAAAGGGACTAACGGTTCCACCAGGCATGCTAGGATGTTTATATATATATGTATGTATGTATATATATATGTATCTATATATAAAGCAGGGTTTACCAATACCTACACCAATAAATGCAATGTTGGGATGGGTGAACATGTGAACAATAAAAGAGATTTCTCCTTTCACTAAGAGAGAAGAATTTTGTACAATGAAATTTTTCGACAAGAAATATTATATAATGATTAAACAACTTTCTTGGTAAGGGTCGATCTTAGGAATCAGTGGACTTCCAGAAGGGATGCTAACTTGTTTTTTACAATTGATTGATATGGTATGAAAATAATATAATGAAAATATGATTATAATTCGAGATGGATGGAGAGATCATGTTATGTTTGATAAATGACCCAAGCTAAGACTGTAAAAATCTCGAAGTCAAAGAAATAGTTGAACCATGATTATTTTCTTTTGTCATGTATTTCACATATGATCTCAAGAACTGGTTCTTGATGTCCTTGATCTCAGGTTTTAAAGAAATGGCACACAAGATAAGATCATGTGAGAGATCAAACTATCCCCACTTAAAAGGTTGGTGAATGATTGGGAGGTTGTAGATGCTTGTAATCAGGTGTTATGCACCTGGAGATGTCATATATAGAGAATAAATCTTGCAAGAAACAATATTATGATGAAACATATAGATAAAGATATGATAAATGATAAAATAACTTAAATGACATAGATCAACGGTGATTGGGAATTGGCTACGATACGGGAAAACTGGCCTTCTTTAACATGGGGCAATAAAAAACTATGATTAATGCGGGACAAATCTTGAAAGTATCAAGATAGACTAGAGGGAATTTAGAAATAGAGAAGATGTAGCATGCAAAGGTTTTAACATGTATATAAGGATAATTTCTTGTAAAGGGAAATTTGGGGATTGGTAGAGACCGGGGATGAACGACGATATCTGATCAAATTGATTAATATGCTAAAATATTGATCAAAGAGCTAAATGGAAGACAAGTTTTTTCATAGCTAGATAGAGGTATGAACATGAGTGTATGTGTGATATGACTAATGTAAGATGTAATTGAAAATGGTAAATAAAAATGCACTAAACTTGTTGAATGTTTCTACGGTTAGTGTAGCTCCAATTTGTTGATTGATTATTTGACGAGGGTTCACAATAGATGACAACAAAGCTTGGATATATTCTAATATCGTGATTAAGTGCAAAGATTCAAAAATAAACTAGCAGTCTAATATCTCTGAGCCATATAACTGAGAAATGAGGCATGTTGGTTTTTAGATAGGATCGATGACATCCGTAACGATCATTGGTGATCACGGATTACTACAGATCTAGTTATATAGGTTAAAAAGCAACTATGAAATGATGGAAAATAGTTAAAAATAATTTCCATCTGAGGATTTAGGTTGTTTTAGGAATGATGGGAGGTTAGGAATTTGGGTAGGAAGAGGTTAGAGGGTTGGGATAGCTAGGGTAATTTAGGATAGGTTTCTTTTAGGTGGTTAAATGAGATTTTACGTGGGTAAATCAGAGTTTATGGTAGTAAATTAGACTAAGGGTAAACGTACTTAGGATAGTCATAATGAGAATTTGATTAATATTTGTAGTGTCACATATAGGTGAAAAATTAATCTCTACAAAACCCTTGTGCCAATTTCAAAATCATATCCTATCTCCTATGGGATTGGAGGTAAGCCAATATTCTCACCACCTTGAGAGGTGGCATATTGTGACACCTATAGGGTGGGAGCAAACCAAGCCTTTTCTGATTTTAAGAACTTGGAGCTTGCAAGAGAAGAGTTTTTGGGATTTTTTGTTTATGAAATATTGTTCCAAAATTTCACATGTTATTTCCTCTTTTAGAGAAGATTTTACACTTGTATTTCTATTTAAAGTTTGTATATGTTACTCAAAATAAGGCTTCATTGTTTTGAAGAAAATAAAAATCTTAAGGTTCATTTGTAGTGTTAAATGAAGTTAGTTAATGTTTTTTTTTTCCTTTCATTAATCATTGTAATGGAGGTGATATAATGGGTTACAAGAAAAGAGGTAATGCTAGAATAGAGGTGCTCAAGGTGGAATGTGTTAAATTTATAAGTTCAATGAATAGTTGAATTTATCATCCCCTTGAATGGTTGAAACTGGTGTTGTATATTTGTTATTGAAAGGGAAGTACATTTGCCTTGGAAGTCCTATTTTGAAAAGAAGTGGAGAATTTTTTTTTCAAAATTTTATAGACATGTATATATATCTTATCCTTGAAATTCCTTCTTTTAAATCTAAGTGTATGATTGATTGATTAAATTAAAGTTCTTCTTCTTATACTCATACATGACACACACATATAGATATATCTATAAATACATATATTGGAATGTTTTCATGAATTAAATCCATGTTATTTTTGACATATAGAAAAACCTACATATATGTGTGTGTGTGTGTGTGTAAATATAATAGGATACTATCTTTCTATCATAGTTTTATTTAAATATTAATATTGTTTATGTTGGCATATTTCATTGTTTTCTAATACCGGTGACCTTCTATCTCTCTTGTGTGTCTCTTAGTCTTCTCTGTCTCTCAATGAATGTATATATTCACCTGTATGTTCATTGTATAATCCATACAATGTGAATTATCATGTTAGATTTAACATCATTGGTATCCAAGTGGTTTGAAAGTGACATATGCTTAACAATGTGGTGTAATGGAGTGGTTATGCATTAGAACTTGTGACTTGTGAAAAACTAACTCATTATCTTCATTGTAAAATGTGGAAAATGGGAGAAAAGACATGCATGTAAATTAGAACAGAACAACCATCAACTAGTACGATCCTTGAAATGTAGTCTAGTGGAAGCACAACAAAATCCTATCATTGGTGGTGGCCTACAACTAGAATGTGAAGGAATGATTGATCTGTGGTGTAGTTGTTTATTAAAGATAAATGTTTCTTTTTTCTAACATCCTCATTTAACCTTCTTGTATGATTGGCTACTAGATTTTATATATGAGTAGTATATATATCCTCCTATGGGAAACTTGAACATTCCCAGTAGCCACCATGGATGTACACCTGCTTAAGAAGATTGGATTTGTAATTCTCATGAGCTATATATCATTAATATTGAATTGGAACATTCACATGGAGGAGGCGGGTCTTTTGTATGGAATGAATGTGAAGTAGAGGTCATAAAGCAGGCTAAGTGGTGTAGTTCAACCAGGACCATTGACTCAAATTGCTAGCTGCAATTCATATTTCATCTCTATAATAGATTTTTGATGATTGGATTTTTAATAATGTAAGAGATATGATAAAAATATTTGTTGCCTTGAATTTATATTATGGAAATGTTCTATCTTGATGTAAAAAAATGACTTGTAGCACATGAGGCCAAGCAAACGTGTAAGGTGAAACCTATAACATTATCTAGAAGGAGAGACTTGGGGAGAAAAGGCATGAGGAATAATTTCAAAAGTAAGTTAAATATGCTTCAATATGAGAAAAAAATATCATTACAAACCCAAACTTCATCAATTATGTGAGCAACTAGTCATCAAGGTAAATCTTGTGATCTAGTGCACCAATCTGAGCACATGAAAATCGTTCCTGGAGAAGCTATCAGTACTAAAAGAAAACATAGGGGCATGTATCCTTTGAGATACATAATTTTATCCCAAGAGAGCCCCATTTTATACTTTGAGTTTTGAAAAGTCGGCAAAACTTGCAGATTTTAGTATATAGTGTATAAAAGACTTCATAATTGAGTCTTGTTTGACGTACGGTACCCAGTGGAGAAGATTTTTTGCCAAGCTTGGACAAGGCTTTGATGGAGATGATTAACATTAGAGAAAACACCCACAAGAGCATCTATGTCATATTGCACAAGGATATTGAGTCCACCTCTTCACTCGTAACTCAAGAAACGACAAACACATCTGGTCGTAGTGATTCAAAGAAATCTAGATGACATCCTTACCAAAAGAAGAATAAGGATGTGTTGCAACTCAATAGGATGAGGAATTAGAAGATGTACTAGAATCAAACTATGATGATAATTTTTTGAGGTTACTTGTGTAAAAATAATGAAATAAGGGAGGGAATTTTGGCATATTTCATTGTTTAATGTGAGCGGTGACCTTCGAACTCTATTATGTGTTCCTTATTCTTCTCCCCTCTCTCAACACATGTACATATTCACTTGTATGGTCGTTGTAGAAACCATCCGATGAAAATTATTTTATCAAATTTAACAGAATTTAAAATCCCTTATACTATTGTGAAAATACCTTTTATCAAGTTTAAATGGTTATTCAAATATGTATATTTATATATACAAATATGTAAACATAACTATAAACGAATATAAACCTTTAAATTTTGTAATATGAAATGTATGTTGTACTATTTTTATATGAATACTTTTCATGCAAATTTTATTTCTCTTTGAAATAATAGATATCTTAAGTTCAAAAATGATTGAAATATACATAATTCTAAATACGAAGCACGCAAACACACACACACGCACACACACACACACACACACACACACACACACACACACACACACACATCTATGATGAATAAGACTTCCAACTCAATAAAAAATGATAATAAAACATGTATAAGAAAACTAGTGTTGTTGCAAACGATTACAAAAATTGAATGAAAAATAGTTCGAGATAAAAAAAAATAGAAGTTTTAGAAACAAAATGTATCCTTGAGAGTTTTGAATCCAAATGGATAAGATCATCCGCATTTCTATCCCATGAATCCTCCATAAAATCTCTAAAAGTAAACACCTATAGAAATAATGTAAGAGGGAAATGAATTTTCTCTTTGAGAAAAACTTAATATAAGAGTTCAGAGAGAAATATAGGTTTTCCTATGTTTCCCTGTGATTTAAGTTTAGAAACAAATTTTATATAACCGGGGGAATTGGATCCTCCATTTCTTACCCACCTTAATAAATATTATAAAACCATAAACTACTGGTTAATTTATCACAATGAATTTAATTAAACTTTGGAGCTGTTAGGAATTAATTAGTTAGTGCTCATATTTCATATTTTTTATACGAGAATTATGAGGTTGTTATAGCATTTATATTAAAGGATTTGTTAAAACAACTCCTGTATTGTTAGTGATTTGTTTCCTAAATTTTAGAAACAAATTTTCATTTATATTTAGGAAATGTGTTCTGATTGATATAATGAAGAATATCATATTATTAATTCTGTGAAGCTCGTACCAAAACTTCAATTTGGTTTGAGAAGTGAAGGGGCATCTCCAAATTAATAATTTCTCCAGTGATGTGAGTGATTAGGTATTAGACCTCGGTCTGTAGTTATTAGAAGCCTAATATTTGTTATCTTTACATCTCCATCGAACCTCAACCGACATTGCATCATGGTTGTGCAAAATTTTTAGATTCTTTGAGATGTTTTTGACTGAGATGGCTGTAACAAAGTGGATTTACTAATTTAAATCCTGACAATATCGTGATCACCCGAGGCTTCCCTCAGATCCAAGCCAACTTGTTCACATTTATATCTTCATGCATAGAGAAAAATCCGGATCAGAATCAAGGCATTTAGAAATATCAGATGAGGTCGAATTAACGGCTTTTCACCTATGGATTGCATGATAAATATCGAGTCAATGGCATGTATACATCAACTCAGCTAGGTTGAAGCATACTATCTCATCACTTGTGCATTCCATTCATAGTTGCAAAATTTTTGATACTTAGAATTGTTTATACTATTCTACATTGATCTAGATGTATAGTCAACAGATCTCTTGGTACGGTGACATAACAGAGCATTCCTGAAGACTCGACTAGGAAAATCTTTCTTTCAATTTTAATCTAAGCAGGATGTGGAGGAGCCACAGAAAAAGGGTCATCATATATAAATTCATTGTGCAAGTTATAAAGATAGGGACGTTCCAAATACCAAGAAAAAATTACAACGACACCTGACATCTATTCGTTTACGTTCCGAACTATCTGCTCACTGAATGCATGAAATTTTTTTATCTGATCACAATCTCGCCATCATTATTTACCATTCTTAGCATCCAACCCGGTCTTCGATGTATCTTAGACTCTCATGGCCCTTATATTTTAAAATATAGGCGAGTGTTTAAAATTAAATATTATAGTGTGTGTTTCTTGTTGAGATTTGTCTCATAGTTTTAGTTAATGTCATATTGTAATAGTCATTTTTTATTTAAAAATTAATTTCTTTTTAAATTTTTAAGTATGAGTCAAACGTGTCGTCAAAATTTGTGTCATTATTAAAATCTCAAAAATAAAAAATAAAAAATTGTCTCACTTTTCAATAATTGTATGCATTTTCACTTTTACACGACGTTTAGTTATGGGGGTGAATTTTTCAAAGTCCCTCAAAGTTAGATCAAGCTGAGTTAGCAATGTCACATCGGAGGATGGAGGACAATGGAGGTTGGAGGTCAATCAATGACCTCTTTTTTGTCGCCAATGAAGGGGCCACACAAAATGTTTGGTTATATTTGTTCATTTTTATTTCAGTTGCGTGTGGCATGCTTCATATTTTAGTGTTCCTGTATGCAGCGTACCTAATTTCTTGGTTTGCAAAATAAGTGGAAATTTCACATTGAGAGGGAACATGATCCAATGTTCCATTTCAAGTTTTTGGTTTTTGTGTATGAGAAACAATATTCAATAGATTTTCCTATTTTATTCCCTGCAGTGAAATAGTGATGAGATCTGATGATACTACTGCAACATCATTATATTATGGTTGATGGTTATCCATTATGAAAACCAACCCGAAGGTTTGTTGGTTTTCCTGCAAATAGAACCATGTTTTGTGGTTGTTAGTAATACACCGGAAAAACTATCCAGAGGTTTTTGGTACCAACCTAAAAAACCATCCATTGGGTTTTTGTTGGTTAACCACTTGGAAATTCATAGAGAGGTTTTTTGTATTGTCCTAGAAACCATTTAGATCATGAGCAATCTACGAAGCAACACGTTGTAGTACAAGGAAGGTTTTATCCATGTTCACACCAAGGGGGGAATGTTAGGAATTAATTAGTTAGTGCTCATATTTCATATTTGTTATATGTGAATTATGACGTTGTTATAGTTTTTATATTAAACAAGTTGTTAAAACAACTCGTGTATTGTAAGTGAGTTGTTTCCTAAATTTTTGTAATAACTTTGCCTATATATTTTTAAATGTATTCTGAATGATATAATGAAGAATATCATAGTATTATTTCTGTGAAGCTCATAGTAAAACTTCAACGGCTACGTAATAATGTTTTTTAAAGATTAAAATTAATTTACAAAAGTTTAATGGTGTTAGTAAATTTAATTAATTGAAGCGAAAGTTATTTTGACTAATGAAACTTATTTTTAAAAAATGAATTAACTAAAGGGATAAAATTAGCTATCAAAAATTAATGAAGTGAATTCATTAAAATATATTTTGAAAAATCGAAATAAAAGGGAATATTGTTCTCAAGTAGTTATAATTTTTACTTGCACTTGATCCCAACTTTAGGATAAAATTAGTAGTGTTAAATTTAATACCTATTTGTAACTTGAACTCCTTTTAACTACTTCAAAAAAAAATTATCACAAACTTTTTCTCCATTGTGGTGTTTCCTTTTTGGCTTGTCAAAGTAGAAGGTAAATAAAAATACATCACCTTGACGTTTAAAAATGATCAAGTGTTTATGAGTTAGAATTAGTCATATATTCACTTGTAATTTTTAACTCAACAGTTAACCATAGAGCTAAATTGGGGTTGGGAGATGGGTATAAGTGTGGTTGCAGCCTAAAAAATATGGTACAAAGGTACAAGGGGAAAATGGAGGTAGAGAAGTGTGCTTTGTACCAGATGATTCTGTGTGTTAGCTTGTGACGAAATGTTAAGGAGATAAAAGGGGTTGATATTGTCTTTTAGGTTATGTAGGATGGTTCTCCATGTGGCTTTGGACTGAGTGGAGGTATGAGAAGCACACTTTGGTTTATCATTTGTCCCTTCTAATGTTGGTTAAATATAAGGGGAAACCATCATCTTGATATTGTATGATGGTGGTTTTGATAATGCATAGTGGCCAAGGAGTAAAGTTAACATCCAAATTTGAGGTTCCTTACATGTAAAAGTTGATAATGGAAAATTGAATAGAGAAGGGGTTGATGGGGGAGCAGACTTTAGTGTCCCCGTTTTCCCTGATTCTCCTTGTAGACAATCCAAGTGGACATGGAATGCTCACGAATGAACCATGGAATCTTCTTGTCATAGTACTGGTACAAGCTTGAGAGGGGTAAGATTTCACATCTCCAAGCACATAAACTCTCACTTTAAGTAATGCAACTAGTCATCCACCTGGGGAGAATAATAGAGTACTTCTTGTCCCCTTTTCACCTTGAGGACAATCCAAGGTGACATAACATTCTTAAAAGTGATCCATAGGGTCAAATCATCACAGTAACATGACCTAAGCACTTAAAGTCTTCAAATGTTTCACGTAACACCTCAAATTATGTTTTAGGTGACACAACCACAATAATGGATGGGGGAGTCCAATTCGGTTTCCACCATGTAGATTTTTCAAAAAAGGTATAATACTAGGGGACATGGCATGCTCAAAATTCTACCAATTTTGTTTTGAATTGTTAATGTTATCCGCCAACTCCATTTTAGAACACAAGAAGTGTTTTTTCAACCTTGGGAGCATGAAAGGGTATTTAAGGGTCAAAAATTATAAGATTATGACTCAAAAAAACTTTTTAAGATCGTTCTAATAAGATTAAGTATCCAATTCTTCACGTAAACTTATATTTATGGCCTATTTCACTTTTAACTCGAAGGGGTAGCTTTTAAGCCTTTTGTTATCAAAGAATATTTTTATGTCTTGTAATGAAAGTGATGATTCCATCATATGGAGGGTTCTAAGATATTTCCATTTAGTATTTGAAAAGGTTTCAAATCCTTCCAAAACTTCTAGAATCATCCAAACAAGTTGACTTTCTCCATTTTATCCTTTATTAGGTGTCTTCAAAATGACCTAGTTTTTCTTAGCTTGTTCCCAAAATCAATTATCTCCACAATTTTTCCCTAAAATGACTTAGATAACATAATTTTTTATAGTAAAAATCATGCATGGACTTCTCTATTAGCTTCTGAAGGATATCCACATGTTACAATATGGTTAAAAGTAACCAATTTTGTGCTTTTAAGAGTATTATTCCACCTTAGGACTTAGTATCAAAATGAAACCAACTTGGACAAGTTTCCCTTATCATGAAGCACAATTGAAAACCATGTTATGAATTCCCTCTTAGCCAAAATGAGGATGACACATACATGGAGAGGCTATATGAGCTAATGAGTTGGGTAAAGGGAGGGTTAACAATGACATGGAGATAGATTTCTAAATGGTAGGCTTGATTTTCATGGTTGAAATTTCATTTTTGTATGTTTAAAATTTAAGAAAATAATAATTAGATCTATCTCAGCGAAATTATACTATTACAGGTAATGAAAAACCTTTTGTATCTCATGGCGTAGCATACCAATGCCATATTCGTTGGGCCATAGATTTACCATACTTAACAACTAAAAAAATTAGGGACACAACCAAAAGAAAAATGAATTGAACACATAACAAAAAGATAAATATGATAAAACATTCCAAAATCACCTATGGTACATGTGGGTGATAACCCACTTTCACTGTAGCATTGCTTCTTACTAATTGTTCAACCATGCATGGGTATCACCAAATGTTTTTGTTGTGCAAATTTATTGACTGGATCTCTAAAATATGACCCCTTTCTCAATTTGTTGAGGATGCTTCCATGATTTTTTGTGTAAATTAGGTTCCACTCAAATAGCTCATTTCCTTTATTAATCTTATGTTTGTTGCCGCTACTTATCTATTGGAGAATTCATTCCAATTAATTATTTTGTTATTTTCTTACAAGAATGAGTATTGACTATGCCAAGTTTAATATCCTTGTAGACACAATATCATGCACTTCGAGTCATTATCTAGTCTCGATTGCATACTTCTATTCACATGGTTCCTAAGAAAGAAGAGTCCTGATTAACCCATGTATTTGTCCATATTTCATTGCTATCAATTGGTACTCTCAGTCTTGTACCTTTATTGGCCTAGTATGTATTTTCATACTTTAGTTTCACCTTTTCTAGACTAGAGTGACCAACCAAGAAGCTAGCACCAGGCACCCTTGTCCCCTCTAGGCGCCCCTATCCTCCTTACACTTTACTCTCACTTTTTGGGTCCTTTTTAGTCATTCTAGCATCTGATATTTTTGGCAGTCGACCTTTTCCAGGTTAATTACAAAATTCTAATGAGGGAATCATATAAATATAAAGTTATCCAATCATAATAAGGGACCAAGCACTAAGCATTATCTATCACCACCTAAGTTTGTATCCATAAAAGGTGTCTATAACTCCATTTGCATCCATATAACTCCATCACAAGGGACAAAAGGCTAGTTCATATGTATTACACTTCATAGGAGGGGACTCTATTGTTTCCATGTATAAATTATTTACATACTACATCTAGTTAATTTCTCTCTACTTCAAGTGTGACTAATATTAGAGAAAAATAGGGAACAATTCCACGCACACACATAGAACTACATAAGGTTTTATATGTAGTGCAACACTCAATGATAAGTCCATCAATTTGGAAACCAAGGAAATTCCGAACCCTTCATATGCAACTTTGTTTTTTAGGATTTTTATGATTTGTCTATGGATTTTCCAGTGATTCTTTAATTCCCGATTTATATTGACATTTGGTGAAGTTCAACGACATACACAGGGGAAGAAGTGAACAAGTGTGAAGTTCTAATGACCCTATCAGAACCAGGTACAAGCCATTTTCATAGACTAGGGCGCTCTGATTGTAGACCAAGGCACCCTAGGTGACCCAATCACTTTTCCAAGTGCCCCAGTCTAGCCAAATCACTCGAATATACATTTTATTAGGATATTATATGATAATATCGCATTCATGTTTAGTTGGTCTTCACCATGACATAGTCCCAGGGAATCTTTGAATCAACTAAGGCTCTTCAAACCCTATTTGCACATTGTAGTTTCATTTTCTTATTGAATGGTTTTCTTGAGTTATTTCCTTAATTTGTTTATTCATTATTTACCGTAAACTTACATTACATTAGGATAGACTATTAAATTTTATTATAATAATTTTGGTGAACCCAACTCGATCTACACGTTATTAGGATCTTTGTTGTTTTATCATCATGAGTATCTAAATTAAATACTTCTTGCTTACCAATCATGATGTAAGACATTGAGTAAAACATTTCCTTGCTACTACTCACATTCCTGTTGATATGCATCCAGACTCCGTATATAATTCTTTTGTTAATGCATTTTCTCAACATATTGCTTTCCCATCTAATCCTCATGTTGATATTTCTACTTTTAATAATGATCCACCCTTACATATCATGATTCACATCTACAATATGGGTATAAAGCATATTTTAATCGAAATTGGATCTTAAATTTATCTATTTCACATGTCATTCCTTGAAAATATTGGTCTTTTTTCTACTAATGTTAGCCCATCATGTCTCTCTTTTTCTGCATATGATGGCTATATTCATCCATGTGCAGGGCACATTATTTTACTTATCACTGTAGGACAAAAAAATATCAACACATTCTTATTTGTCATTGAATTTTTGGTTTCATATAATTGTTTACTTGGGAGGCCATTTCTCTATGACATGCAAGCTATTGGCTCTATAGTGTATCATTGTGTGAAATTCCTACACGAGGGTGTCGAGTATATTTTTCTTCATGATCATCATCCATACAAATATTGTGACCATGATCCAAATACTACACTTCCTATTCCAAGGGTTGACAGTACTGATGAAATACAACCCATAAATGAGCTACCACATTAACGACCACATGAAGGTGCCATTTTCATGATAGATTATTTAACAACGTCATCTACACCTCCCCTTGCTGCTAGTATTGTTGTGACTGTTTATCAGGGGATTGTTCCTACATAGGACGTCACTCTAGCTCCTCCACCTTCTCATGTGCTGCCTCCACCAGAATGATTGTCATTCACATGCACTCTTTTATTGAATGATTCTTATTGGGAGCATATTCCATTTGATCCTACTGGTGATGACACATTATTTACTCATGATGGTTTTTCTCGTCTAGGTTTTTATTTTGAATATCTCTATCCTCCAATGTATTCTTCTCATCTTTATCATGGATTCATTGACATTAATGTCACTAATGTTCTACGTGTTTTTTTCCTCATAGTTTTTTTTACACAAATCCATATCTCTTCTCTTCTGAAATTAGGACAATCATTGTTTGATTACATTGGGGGAACCCTAGATCCTGATGATAAACATATCTCATTTCTCATGCCTTTTGGCCACGTCTTAATTTTCAATAGTTACTTTCATGGCTAGGTTATCCAATTTTTCCCCTCAAGCCAAATTGAACAATAGGTACCTAGGCACCTAAGCAGACCCTATAAGACAAAACTGGGCTATAGGAATTTTTTGGGTTTCAAGGTGCACATTTAGTGAGTTTAGGAGTGAAAATGGTATCGAGGAATATTTTCCTCTTCTCAGGTTTGAACCTCAAAATCATCTTAAATATTAATGAATTCCAGGCTCCAGGGCTCACATCCAATCTCAAATGAGAAAAAAATGAAAAAAACATGTCGGGCCTCAAAATACCTTGCATTTAGTCTTCATAAGGTCTCCAATGTGAAAAAATATGAAAAAACTCTAGAAGTTAAGGTCTTAAGGTCAGAAGTTGCAAAAGAGGCCATATGTGAAGGACCAAACATGAGCCATCTCACCAATTAGATCGGCTAGCTACTCAGTGAGTTGGAGTTTTGTTTGAGGGAGGCAAGCTAGGAATGACTCGCAGAGTAGTTTGGCGAGCTACTCGGCGAGTCGGGTTGCACTAGGACTCAGATGTGGAAATTCAGCTCAAAAATTGCAAGTGGGAGGGCCATGTCAGCCACAATGAGGAAACATGCACTAGGTAGTTAGAGATTGAGCCTCGAGCTGATTTCAGGTCATGAGAACACTGGATGGTAGGGAAATTAAATGTATTGAGGGTTTCGAGGTATATGTTGATCAATTGAAGAAGTGAACGGGATAACTCAGGATCACTGTGAGCCAAATAAGAACATCGAGGCTTGCTTCCATGAGCTATAGGTTAAACTTGGCATATTATGTTAATGGTCAAAAGGTAACATGAAAAGGATGAAAGGTGAACCTCCCCTAGCTTGGCAAAGTATATGCATCGTGAAGGTGATTACACTTCATCAATCTCCCATCAATGAAGATGGTTGGATGAGCCCTTTGACTATGCACGAAATAAAGGAAGATTCAGGCTTAGTCCTGAGAAAACAAAGATAGAGTCAAGGCAATTGACAGTTGAAACAGTTGGGGGTTGAATTGCCCAGAGGATCAAACCCTATGTGGGATAAGTGGAGAGTTCACAAATTTAGAGGTCAAACCCCTTTCATGGAGAAACATTTTTGGAAGTTGGGGGTGCACTATCTTAACTCACAGAGCTAAGATCCCTGAAATGTGAAAATGTCAAAGTCTGAAAGTGGTGGCAACGTGGCAAGCTAGGACTAATTTTTGAAGTGGAGCCCACTTTGGGCTTCCAGAGGTTTCGATTTCAGGAACTCGGGTGAGAGAGTTCCGAAGAGAGAGGACCTTGAATTTCATAAATTTCAGACTTTGGGGGTCAAGGCATTTGGGGAGTGTTTTTGGGGGTTGTAGCATGAAAATCCTTAAACAGGCACGGTGAAAGGTTCGAAGGGATCAGGCCCGAAACCCTAAAAATATTAAATTCCCTCATAAAACAATTGAAAGAAATTGCCAAGCTCTCTTAAGTGGAATTGGTCATTGAGAAGAGTTAATCGGTGAGTCAGAGAGTTTCATGGTAGGGGAGTTAATGTGTAAGAAAAAAATTTCATTGAATGCATATCTTGGTTGGTGCAAAATGTAGCTTGGTAGGTGGTAAAGTAGCTCAATGCATTAGACGAAGACAAAAAACCAAAGCCCAAAGTTCAAACATTGATATCCTCTACAATTTTCAACCAAGTTTAGCAAAATTATAGTCATTAGAAAGTATTTTGGAGGAGAACCAAATGGTGATGTCCAAGTCAATTTTCAAGGGGGAAGCTGAAGGTGAAACCTAGTTGAGCAACCAGTGCAGAAATTGTAATATCTTCCATTGTACTCATCCATTTCTTATAAAATTTTAGTCACTAGAAAGCTGATTTTGGACCCTACAACATGTCATCAATGAATTTCGTATTTGGGGGTTATGAACCTCAAAAAATGGAAAGAAATACAACAATAGGTTAAGACCAATAATGAGGTAGGTGGAAGAATAGGTCATGATGAAGCTACTAGAGATTGGAGCTATTCCGAGGAGAAACCAGAGAAAAATTATTCTTGGATAAGGCAATATCATTAATCAAGAGAGATTTTGAAGATCTTACAGAACCCATTGTAGATTAAACAAGGAATTTTTATGGGTTTATGATAAATTTTGAGATTTTTCTTCTCACTCTCCTCTCATCAATTTTCTTATATAAATATTTAAAGGGGTTACACAAGAAAGGGGTTAGATAGTTTCCCCTCTATGTAACTGCTCTTCTCCTTCTTGCAGGGTAGTTGAAGGGATTCAAAACTTCTCTCTCAAGATTTGTAATGGCTTCATGCCTTTGTCCTATCAATAATATACTATGAAAAATTTGAGAGAAATACAATTTTTTTTTTATAATCTTATACATCCTTGCATGATTTTAATTGTTCTTCTTGCCTCTCATTTTAATCCAGGAATGTTGTGTATATTTTTATGGTTATTACAGGTTTTAGGTGATTTTGTATTTATTTGAAGGTGGTTTTGATTGCAGTTGTGATCTATGATGCTAGGCCATCCTTCGAAGACTCATTCTCCTCTATCTTCAGGCATTGGGAAACTATATGGCACTCCAATTTTTGTATATCACCATTTTAGTGTAGGTTTCTTTCATGTAATCCTTCTTCCCATGTCCCTTGGAAGCATTAGACTAGGGTTACTCAATAGTTTTACCTACATTAGGAGTATTTTGTGGTAGGTAAGTTTAGGAGTAGGAACTTACCTTCTCTGGAGAGCTATCCCATTTTACATTGTCCCACACTTAGGATAACTCAATCATGTTGAATGCCCCAAATGTTCAAACTTAGACCATTCTGGAGGTGTTATGATTATGCACTAACAAGCCTTATGTATAATATCACTTGCTAGTATGCACATTGGTGTCGATTACCACCCTTAGCTGATGAGGAATACGCCATGGTATATACCACTTACATTGTAGTGGGTCATTGCATGATCAAACCCAAACCATTTCTTACCAAGTATGTGATGCTTGTTCATTTTTCTTTGACCATGACAAAAATGACCTCCTAGATGAAATTACATGATTAACTTCTTCATCTTACGTACTTGGGGAGATTTGCATCTATATCACCCCTAGCTTAAGCAAGTTTCATATACTCACCTTATTCATACATCTTGATACACATCTACATCATCAATACCCGATGACACACTCTTGTGCTTAGGTTCACACTTGACTGTTCAGGGCATCCTATACACATGAACCTCACACACTACACACTAGACACTACACATCACACATCTTCACACATCTTACATACATACATCATACACCCTACATATTACATATTGCATATTATTATGCATCTACACATCTCATATCATCCATGCATCTTACACTACATACTACACATCCTACATTAAACACTACACATTACACATCACATAATGATTTATCATCACCACATCTACTACACATAATGTACATCCTACTTAACTACTAATACACGCTATGATCACTACCTGATGATGCACTCTAGAGTCTCACGATTCATACTATACTATTGAGGTTATACATTACAAATGGACCACATTACACTCACACATTCAACCATTCAATCCTTTCCTCATGCGACATTCCTAGGTTAGTGATATACACTTTAGGCTAAATCATCACTTCTTTTATCATCACATAGTGATATATTATTTAGGCTACATCATCACACATTCTCACACCTCTTCACTATGTCACATGCCATCACTACACATAACTCAATAATTTATGATGATGCACTCTTGTTTGTGGTTCATTCTTGACTATTGAGGGGGCATAAAAAATGAACCTCGCTACATAAAAATTATATTCAATCAGGGGTCACATAGCTCCTATCATGCACTCTTCATTCCATTCCATCCATCCACAATATACTACATATCTTGGTTGCATTTACTCTTGCTTGCATGTACTTGTGACATGGTCATCGTATTACATATGCTAGATAAATATCATATCTTTTATTATATTTATCATACACACATGCATGTTAACTCGTTTTCTAGTTGTGATCACAAATTATACAGGGTCACTACACATAGTATGGATGCTTTCTGCAGTAGCTATTACCAGTCCCATAGTGGCTCCTAGGGGTGTCCACTTTCATACATTACATGTGTTATCATTTTATTTTATTTCATAAAACATTGCTTTATCATATTATACATGCTTTGACATAATTTTTATCTTTCTAACATGCTAATGGGTGCTTCGTCTACAACATTTGTTATTTAGGGAAACTTTTTTCCATGGTTATTTGTTATATTGCTTGTACTTCTCATTGAATACCATTGTTTGTGGGATTCTCCCTTTGTCTTGTGTGCACATTTGTGTGCTTTTGGCTTTGTCAACCTTGATTTTCTTGTGACACCATGAGTGGTGTCCCATGTTTGCATCCCAC
This sequence comes from Taxus chinensis, assembly GCA_019776745.2. Taxonomy (NCBI): domain Eukaryota; kingdom Viridiplantae; phylum Streptophyta; class Pinopsida; order Cupressales; family Taxaceae; genus Taxus; species Taxus chinensis. Next base: position 79,905,921 of record CM034152.1, on the reverse strand, counting down.
GTTTTGTGGTCTACATTGTCTTCTTGGGTGTTTCCATTATCTTCTTAAACATTATATTTGAAACTTAGACTTATCTTCTACATGCATGCTTGTTCATACTAAATCTAGCCACTTGTTTGCATGCTACTTGGTTTCTACAAAGTACATACCATTTTCTCATCACAAAGTAGGTGCACATTTTCATTTTTTAGCATTTACTTTTACATAATTTCTTACATGTATTTTTATACATCATGCGTATTTGAATACTTGATCATTTTTTTTTGTAGGTCTGTCTGTATGGGAAGCAAATAGTCAACAAACAACAACAAAGAACACATCGATACTAACAGCAGGTACATCACACACATTGGCATTCACACACATGATTTGACGCTAGGTTTAATCTCCTCACCTTTTTATACTTTTTGCATATTTATTCTCCACCTTCCACATGTTTTTATCACTCCACGCTTTGTCTAGTCCCTCGACATGTTTTCTACATCGATCTACATAGATATGAGGTACACATCTCTATCTACTTTATGTTACCGAGCTTTCCACTCACCAACATAAAGTGGGCAAAATGTAGACACAAAATCATGAACTTTGAGTCATTATCTATTCTCAATTGCATACTACTATTCATATGGTTCCCAAAAAAGAAGAGTACTAATTAACCCATGTCTTTGGCCATCTTTTTTTTCTTTCTAATTTTAATTTTGGAATTTCAATTTTATTGGCCCAGTATGTATTTTCATACTTTAGTTTCACCTTTTTTGGACTAGAGCGCCCAGTTAGGAGGCCAGCATCCGGCGCCCTCGTCCCATCTAGGTGCCCCTGTCCTCTTTAAACCTTACTCTCACTTTTTTTGTCCTTTCTAGCTGTTTAAGCATCTTATCTTTTTGGTAGTCATCCTTTTCGGGGTTAATTACAAATTTCAAGTGAGGGAATCATATAAATATATATTTATGTTATCATATTAAGGGACCAACCACTAAGCACTAGATATCACCACCTAAGGTTGTATCCTTCAAAGGAATTTGTAGCTCCATTTGTATCCATCTAGGTCCATCATAAGGGACACAATGTTGGTTCATCTACGTCACACTTGATAGGAGGGGAGTCTATTATTTCCATGCACACATTATTAACATTCTACATCTAGTTATTTTCTCACTACATCACATGTGATTGACACAAGAGTAACTTAGGGTACAATTCCTCACACACACACACACACCTAGAACTACATTGTGTGTGAGATGTAGTGCAATGCTAAGTGATAAGTCCTTCAATTTAGTAGCTGAGGACATTATGAATCCTTCATATGCATCTTTTGTTTAAGGTTTTGATGCTTTGTCTAGGGTTTGTAGGTAATTCTTTCATTCCATATTTACAACATCATCTGGAAACGTTTAGCGAGATACACATGGAAAAAAGAAAACAAGGATCCCTAATCCCTTTTTTAGGTTCCCTATTCTAGCAAAATCATCCAGATCTTCATTTTCTCGGAATCATGTGCCAAAGTCTCCTATTCATGTTCATATGGTCTTCACTATGACACAGTCCCATGAAATCTTTGAATTAGCTAAGGCTCTTCCAACCCACTTTGCACATTAGGGTTTCATATTTGTATTTCTTAATTTTCTTGAGTAATTTCCTTCATTTATTTTCTCTTTATTTACTACAAACTTGCATTATATTAGGCTAGGATATTACATTTTAGCATAATCAATTCTCACACCATGGTTTATGGTTTATGATAGACATATGGCCTTGGTTAGTTACCTACTTCATGAGCATAGTGTATATGATGTAGTTCCTGGCACATATGTTGATATTTTGAACATTGCCACAAGCTTCATGATGCTCCATGTTTCCTAATTCCTTCAAACAACTATATTTCACAAAAATTGGATTACCTTTACCTTCTTTTCATTATGTTGTGGTGTTCACATTGCTTCGTCTTCTTGAAATGAATGAGAAAAAGGGTTGGAACACAGTATGTAAATTATCATCTTCCCTCTCTTAACCATCTTGAGATTTGAAATTCATCTCTATGAGGGATACATTTTCTTCTTGTGTTGAGTCATATTGAAAACTCCCAAGAATCATCTATTTCATACACTCCTTATTAAGAAGGTTTTCAGCTTCTAATGGGAAAGAGAAGGTTTCATATTCATGATAAACTTCATTGACCAAATATTCATACTCGACATTGAGAACATTGTAAGAAAAATGTAGCTCATATGTCAAGAATTCATGTGTTACCACTCTTCTTCCATGTTTTTCACTACTTAGTACCTTGAGATCACTTTGTTGTAAGATAATATTTCCGTGACCTTTATAACCACCAAATAAATAACTTGTGTCCATATCCAACTAGAAGGAAATACTCTCAAATAATGGATATATCAAATCATCGTGATGCTTTCCAACCAAATTTGTTACACCTGTGTACTCTTCCTTTCATATGGGAAGCTAAACATCATCCTTTGAAAATATAAAAAATATTTCATACCTTGAATCTTGATACATGATATCCACCCTTCGAAAATTTGGTTTTTAAACCATGAACTTCATTTTCTTTATGATAAGAAGATTGTTCATTTTACTATTGATGGACATTGTGGAATACGACTAATCCATATGTTTATATCCCTCCCCACAACCCGATATAAGCTATGAATAAACAACATGTCATAAAAAGATGAAATATCTCATACAAGTATATCCATCATGATCTTCTTGTCATGAAAATATACAAATGATACTTGAGCATCCTTGACCTTGCTAATGAGATAGAATTGTTTGGTTTCCTTGGAGTAATAATGTCCAGTATAGAGAGTGAGAGTAAGAACAAAGGATTAAGAAACATTTTATGGCATGACATTGTCAAAGGAACTAGATTCAATAATGCAATTACTAATTTTATACCAATTAAATAACAAGCAAAGATTAATAAATTTTATAGTTTCCTAGAAAAGGAGGATGTTAAGGGAGGAAGGTTATGGAAAGGATTATTACTAGGAGTGGAAATTGATTCTTTGATATTGACATCTTTGGAGCACATACTTTAACTATTTCCTTTGATAAACTGTACAACTCTATCAAACTCCTTGGGGTGAGTTTTCAAGTACTCAGATTAAGAAATTTGAATTTTAGATTTCTCTATATGGTCAATAATGCCAAAAGGTGAACAAGTGGTAAGTACATAAAACTTTATGCAAGCCTTGAAATGATTAGGATTTGCATTGTTAGGAACAATGAAAGAGAATTACTTAAGAAAGTAGATTGAGTCTTGGCTAAGGTACTTTCAAGATTATTATTTGATAATACCAAGGAAGTAGGTAGTTTTGATGCCTTTTTTATTTTAACTTTTTTTAAATTTTCCATTTGAAGATTCAAATTATTTACTTGTGCAGCAAAAAAAGAGGCTTCTTTCTTTGTTTGTGAGTGAGTGAAGATTGCACAAGAGTATTTATCCCTGGATATTTAAAAATATTCATTAGGTGAGTATTCACAATACCCAATGTTTTCATATCCATATTATTCTTTTCTTTTAATTTCTCATTCAATAAATTCATTTCCTTTTTTTTCATAGGTTCCATACAAAGAATTAACTCGTGGAGGCTCCAAGATGAGAATTCAAGTGATCCTAAAATTTGATTCCTTTTCTGGTTTAGGCATGAGCCATGTTTATTAATTTCATTCTTCAATATAGTCAAACCATTGACCAATTTTTGTAGTAATGGATCATCACTTTCATCTATGAATCTCTAGACCTTATTCCTTACTTGATACTTCTTGATTTTCCCTGACATGGTGATGTCATATTCCATATAAATGGAAAATTCTCGAGTTTTATCCAAAGTATTTTGTTGAGTTCTCCAAAATATGAACCCAAATTCAAGCAACATAACATTTATGACTAATTTGTTTTTACTTTATACATTAGGATACGAATTTTGTTGACAATTTTTTTGAAATTTTCAAGAAATTCTATCACAGGATGTTGCATCTATTTCTTTATCTGAGATAATTTAGGGAGGAAGGAATGAACACCTTTTGGAGTCTTGAATCATGGTTTAAAAAAGGTTTTCATGTCATTCCAGTTAGTAATTAAACATGGTGTCAAGTAGTAAAACCATTTCACAATGGTATCTTATAATGAATCCATGAATAACAACATGGAAACATCCTCGTGTTTGACTCCAAGAACACCACATGTTGTGATTAAAGTTGTGATATGATCATCTGTATGTTGTTTTCCGTATCTATATAACTTGGGAAATTTATTCTTGGATCCTTTTGGTAATTCATGCAGTGGAGAAGCCAAAGCTAGTGGACTGATGTTCCATTCGCATGGAATAGGTTGTCCACACCCTAAAAATATATACTTATTTTTAGTCATTCTTAGTTATCCACATCCTTTACATAAGATGCCAAGAAAATTTCTAGAATGAATTTTAGACCATTATCCTCTTACATCTCACTAAAATTCACGCACATCCCTTTATAATTAAACTAAGTAATTCTAATCATACTTAAACTATACTCCTATGTCCTTTGACTAATTTAATTAAATGTTAATTTAATTACATAGTTAGTTACCCACTTATATCCCTTAACTAATTTATTTATTTATTTAAATAAAAATAAATCTAGTCATCTACTCACACTCCATTTCAACTATCCTAATCACCTAGGTTAAACTACCTCACTCCACTGCACTTCTAGAATCGTACAAAAGTGGAAGCAACACTAATGCTCATATAACCACCTTCATGAATAAAAAATTATTTCCAACTGAAAATCAATTTCCCCTCAATGGATATTCAATCCATTCAAATTTCCATAAGCAAATCCAATTGCTATTTTAGGAAAATGCAGTCATGATCTCATGAAGAAGCTTGATTGACTCCATAGTCTCTTCTTCCATTATAAATATCATGCCATATCCTTCGCAATAAATCCTTGGAATCTCTTGGAAGATTTAATCAATTGGAGAAATCCTTTGCTCTTTTTCAATTTGATATTACATGCCAAAAGGTTTTAGGAATGTTGTAGTGTTCACATTATTAAATTACCTGTTGTAAAATATATATTTGTTATATCCAACAATATACATGCATATATAACTATTTACATTCGTATTATTATAAATGGGTCATTTTTTTCCTATTTTGTAGGAGGTATATGTCCTACCTCCATGGATATATAATAGCCATTGTATTAGAAAAAATATGATAGAGATAACTTTATTATTGTATAAACCTACACTTAGCACATCACTTTATATCATATCAATTTAAAATCATGCATGTTATGGAAGCATAATGAATTTTTTAAGGAGAATTTTTATTTTACTTTGCCCTTTTAGATGAGGAAAAAAGAATTTTTAAAAAAATTTAAGTTAGATTCATATGATACACTTAAGTGCGGATAGAATTTGTGGTGCATGTGGATTGATTTACCCACCCTTTTTCGATTCCAAATGTAACTCCATTATGAATCAAACCTCTACTTTGAATCAGCGCATCAACTAGGGTTTGACCCCACAAAAAAATGATTAATCATATTTTCTCTTTCATTCCATGTTTTTGGAAGATTCTCTTGTACATTTAGACAATACCATGTTGGCGAATGTGGATATCAAGCTAATATTCTCTACCACATCACGCTAACTACTCCAACCACCACATTTAAATCTCTTTCTTTCTTTTTATTTTTCATTTTATTCATCAATGTTTCCATAAACTTATTTTCTTGTGTGTATCTTGAAGCTTCTCCCAATACCTACTTTTATATAAAAGAAGAAGTATGTTACTCTGTTTCTGTATGGATGAAGGCATGCATGCATAGAAGCTTTGTTTTAGAAAAAGGAGTGTAAAATAAGTGCACATGAAGATCTAACTGTGTATGATTTTCAAAGTCATAATACAAATACAAACCTATATTTCTTGTTGTTCTTTCTTGTTGTGGATATATCAAAAGAATACTCTATTTTGGTAGATTTAATACAATCTTTTTCTGTTTTACTGTATTTTTCTTTTCCCTCTCCAGAAAAATGGTATCAGAGCATTGTGCAGATCTATTTGGCATTTGGAAAATTTATGATATTTGAGAAAATATCATCAGAAGCTTCTTGTATTTGGAGAGAGAAGATAGATATTCCATGAGGATTTATGTTTTTGCTTTCACCAATTTGTGTAGGTTCTCAAGACAAAAGGATTTTTTTTTGAAAAAGGGGGAAATAGTGGAACAACATTGAGTAGAGGAAAATATCTAGATCAAAGGAAAGAACCAGTGGAAGTATTGCATAACCTCTAATACCAACATTTAATGCAAAAAAATTATGATTTTTGGAGCATAAAAATGAAAACCCTATTTTTCTCCTAGGATGTTTGGGACTTGGTTGAGAATGGATTTACTCAGCCATCAGACCAGCAAAAATATAAATTTTTTTCTCAAACAAATAAGGAATTATTGAAGGAAAATAAAAATAAATATACAAAGGCATTATTCTTCATTTAACAAGCAATGGAGTAATCAATCTTTCCAAGAGTAGCAGCTGCCAAAAGATCAAAGTAAGCATGAGATAGTTTGCAAACATCATACCAAGGTACAAACAAGGTAAAAACAATGAAATTACAAATGCTTAAAAGATATTTTGAAAACCTACAAATGAAGGATTCAAATTCAATAGATTCATTATTCACTCATGCAATGAAAATAGTAAATCAGATTAGATCTTTTGGAGAAACTATTGAAGATAAAAAAATTATGGAGAAAATACTTAGAAGTCCACCTACAAATTTTGATTCAGTTGTTGTAGCTATTGAGGAATTCAAGGATCTTACACAACTATTAGTAGATGAATTAATGGGATCACTCTTAGCACATGAGAAAAGACTAAATCAATCAGGGGCATCATCATTGGAAAATGCATTCAAAGCTCAACTTCCATTTGAAAAAACAAGAGGGAGATCAAATTACAACAAAGGCAGAGGACATTTTATACGAAGAGGAGGAAGAGAAAATAAACAACTTAAAATCATAAGATCAATATCAAGCCCACATACTCATTCTACACCAACAACAGGAAGAGGTGGAAACCATTCTCATAGCCATCATCAAGGAGAAAGGTCTGATAAATCCAACACCCAATGTCATTATTGCATTAAATTTGGGAATTTTGCATCTGAATGTAGAAAAATATAATATGATATGAATAAGAAAAAGGCACATTTCACAAATGAGAACTAGCCCAACACTAGTGAAAAAATCACCATGTTTATAACATGCCATGTAGCACAAGAGAGTTCTAAAGAGGTATGGTTCCTAGATAGTGGATGTAGCAATCACATGAGTGGGAGTAAGGATATGTTTACAACAATTAAAGAGTCGGTAAAACAAGAGGTAAAATTGGGGAATGATCACCAAGTATCAGTCATGGGAAAAGGGTAAATTAATATAAGAACTAAGTGAGGTGAGAAGAAGCATGTCCCTGATGTATACTATGTTCCTATATTGCAACACAATCTCATAAGCATTGGGAAACTAGTGCAAAAAGGATAGAGAATATACTTAAAAAATGGCGAATGTGTGATTCTAGACAAGAAACCAAGCAATAGGCTAATTGCAAAAGTTGAAATGACAAAAAATAGGATGTTTCCACTTAGAATCCAAAGTGAACTATTCTTAGAACCAAAAGGATTGCAAAATGTTGCTGAATTAGCTTTCAAAGCTTTATATAAAAATGAATCTTGGCTATGGTAGGTAAGATTTGGGAATTTAAACTTCAAAGGGTTACAACTATAATATAAGAAAAGAATGTTATATGGATTGCCACCAATAGAGTTGCTTAAGACAACATGTGAGAGTTGCATATTGGTAAAGCAACATAGACATAAATTTCAAGTTGGGGAGTCTTATAGGGAAAATCCTCCACTTTAGATAGTGCATTCAAGTCTTTGTCGACCGATGCAAACACCATCCATAAGTGGAAGTCTTTATTTCTTGACATTTATTGATGATTTCAGCAGGAAAGTTCAGGTTTATTTCTTAAAAAACAAATCAGATGTATTTACTATTTTTAAAGAGTTCAAGGAAAAAATTGAAAAGGAAAGTGGACATTATATCTAAATATTGAGAACTGATAGATACAGTGAATAGATATCAAATTATTTTTAGAATTTTTGCAAGGAAAATGGCACAAAGAAACAACTTACAGCAAGATATGCTCCTCAACAAAATGGAGTAGATGAGATAAAAAAATAGAACAATTATGGAAATGGCACAAAGTATGATAAAAGAAAAACCCCTACCAAATGAGTATTGGGTTGAATAAATTGCATGTTCAGTATACATATTAAATAGATGTCCAACAAGAGTAGTGATAAAGAAAACACCAGAAGAATCTTGGAGAAAAAGGAAGCATAATATAGTACATTTGAGAGTCTTTGGATGCATAGCATACTCCTTGATACCTCAAGAGTTGAGAAATAAACTAGATGATAGAGGAGAGAAGTGCATATTTGTGGGATATAGTGAACAATCCAAGGCATTTAAGATATACAATCTTATCACAAACAAGGTCATAATAAGTCGTGATGTTGATTTTGTTAAAGGAGAAGCGTGGGATGGCTGTATAAAAAAAACAACTGCAATTGCAAATAGTGTTCCACAAGAGAATGAAGATAATGAAACTCAAGTTGTGAATCCTACTACGCAAAAAACAATTCCTACAACGCATTCTAAGGAACCCACCAATCCAAATCCAACTACTCCAGTAAGTAATAACAACAGCAAGTCTTCTAATCCAACACTTGCATCACTAAGACCCTTGCATAACAATGTAGTCTAAGAGAGATTTATGATGAAATACAAGAGACTGAAAATGATGATTTATGCTCTAATTTTGCATTCTTAACACAAGCTTATCCAATTTATTTTGAGGATGCCATTAAATATGAAAATTGGATTACAACCATGAATGAAGAAATCCAATCAATTGAAAAGATTCAAACTTGGGATCTAGTAGATCTTCCTAAAGGTGAGGATGTGATTGGAGTTAATTGGGTTTACAAGACAAAATATAATGTTTATTGAAAAGTAGACTACAATGACAAGACTAGTAGCTAAAGGCTTCACACAATAGCCTAACATAAACTACAATGAAACATTCGCACCAGTGGCAAGATTTGATAGCATTAGAATGGTCTTATCCATAGCAGCTCAAAATAATTGGAAGGTTTACCAAATAGATGTCAAATCAGCATTCTTGAATGACATTTTAGAAGAAGAAATGTTTATAAAATAACCACCCGGTTATGAAGTTTTGGGAGAAGAACATAAGGTATACACACTAAAAAACACTATATGGTTTGAAGCAAGCTTCCCGAGCTTGGTACGGTAGGATATAATTTTATTTTATGAACAATGGGTTTAGCAAGTGTGGCAATAAAACAACTTAATATGTCAAAGTGAATGACAAAGGAGAAATCTTGATAGTTTGATTGCATGCAGATGATTTGATATTCACAGGTAACATGTCAATTAACTCATTCAAGGCAGCCATGGAAAGAGAATTTAATATGACTTATTTGGGGCTGATGAGATATTTTCTTGGGATAGAGGTAAGTCAAAATGATCATGGAATTTTTATATGTCAAAATAATTATGCTAATGATTTGTTGAAGAGATTCAAGATGACAAATGTGAATGCAACGCCTACACCATTTGTATTGGGTTTAAAACTTATCAAAGATGATAAAAGTCCTAGTGTTGATGCGACTTTACTCAAAAGATTAGTTGGCAGCCTCATATATCTAAAAACTACAAGACTGGATATCATGTACGGGGTTAGTCTTATTTCTATATTCATGGAGAAACCTAAGGAATCACATTGGAAGACTGGAAAAAGAATTTTAAGGTATACAGGTGGAACAAAGAACTTTTGGATTCTATATACACATTCAGATGACTACAAGCTGATTGGATACATGGATAGTGATTGGGGAGGTAGCTTGGATGATAGGAAGAGTACTTCTGGATACGATATCTCTTGGGCATTGAAGAAACAACTAATTGTGAAACTCTTGTTATTTGAAGAGGAATATGTTGCAGCCATATCAGCAATTTGCCAAGCAATATGGATGAGAAGAGTACTTTAAGATTTGAGGCATCCACAAGAAGACCCTACAGAAATTTATTGTGATAATAATTTTCAATTGCTTTATCTAAAAATCATGTCTTTCATAAACATAGCAAACATATTGATACAAAATATCATTTTAGTCGAGAATTGGTGACATTCATCTTGAACTTTGCAGGTCCAAAGAACAACTAGCAGACATCTTCACAAAACAACTTGCAAAGAATGTCTTTGAGTATCTTCAGGAAGGAATTGGAATAGAAGACATATATGGCAGTGAATATTGAGGGGGAGTGTTGGCGGAAATGGATCTCCACCTAATCTTCTCTGCCACATCACCCCAACTACTCCAACCACCACATTTAACTCTCTTTCTTTCTTTTTATTTTTCATTCTCTTCAGCGATGTATCTACAAACTTTTGTTTTTGTGTGCATGTGGAAGCTTCTCCAGACACCTTTTTTTATGTAAAAGAAGGATTATGTTACTTTGTTTTTGTATGGATGCAGAAATGAATGTATAGCAGCTCTGTTTTAGAAAAAGGTGTGTAAAACAAGTGCACATGCAGCTCTAACAATGTATAATTTTCAAAGGCATAATACAAATGCAAACCTGTATTTATTGTTGTTATTACTTGTTGTGGATATATCAAAATAATACTCGATTTTTGGTAGATTTAATACAAACTTTTTCTGTTTTACTTTATTTTTCTTCTCCCTCTCTAGCATGCCACATTGGTCTTAATTTTGCATCCAAATATCTTGCCTCTAAGTGATTTGCCACCTGATGCGATTTTATCTTCAAACCTATTTAGTTATACATTATACACCATTCGGAAAAGGTTTTTGATTGATGTTTAATTGAATGCCATTTACTGGTAGTATTTTCTATCATTCTATCATTGTCTCACATGGCTGCAACGTTCTCACCTAGTCAGATTGAAACGTTAATTATTGGATCTTTAATTGATAGATGGATCTAATATTGAATTAACAAACATTCAAATCAACTGCATCCAAAATCATCTACAAAGGGATACGTTGAAATTCTCAAGATATGATTCAATTTGTAGTAGTATTTATTAGCTTTGTGTTGTAAATATTTTTCCTCGGGAATACAAGTTCCACATTTGAACTTGACAGAGCTCCTAACAACTAAATCAATGGATTCAACACAATCACATTTGAGAGTAGGGGAATAATTCACAACGGTTTCAATGTTTGAACGATGAAACCATTTTCAAAATGTATTCATGTTTAGCTTGTGTTTTAAATGGTATAGAGTTTTTCCATTTTTTATGTATTATTACGTTGAAGGCGTTCTTGTAGTGAACATAGACCTAGGGAATTTGACAATCGTTAGAAATCGGACGCACTTCATTCCTCCTCCTGGATGCGTTGAAACCCAAGGGATAACAATTTTTTTGGTATTTTTATAGATTTTTCTGGATAGTTTCTATTTTCCTCGCTGCATGGTGGAGACATGTGTCTATCTAAATTTGATTTCTTCTCCACTTCTGCTACCAATCCCATGTCTCCCGCCTCCAGGGAGGCCATCAAGAATCAGGCTACCGCCGCTTAGTTGAATTCACACTGTAATTATCAGTTGCATGGAGAGAGGAATCCAGAGGTCTCTGCTACATCCTTGGGGTTTAAATTCAAGCAGGGTTTGAGGAAGCCATGGTGGGAGGAGAGAGCGGGTCGTCAAAGCCATAGGGGACCGATCACTAATGTCTCAGAGTGAAGGGCCATCAGAGAAGTGGATGGTGTGAAAGTGGATGTAAAGAGAAAGGACATTGAAGTGTTGATCGCTGCAAGAATGACAATGATGTTTGTGGTTGGGAATATAGTTTTGTACAAATTAGCCTTGGTTCCCTTAAGAAAGTACCCTTTATTTTTGGCCCTTTTTGCTACATTCAAGTAAATTATTTTCATTTCCTTTATTTTTCATTTTAATAGTGGAGAGATTTTCCCCAACCGTTTCATGTTGTTCCTAATTCATACTGGATCTGGATCTCAGGTGGTGGCATCGAAATCATTAGGTAACAAAATTTGTTGTATCTATTTTATTTTTTTTGGAATTGAGAGGTCGTTACAGATTTAAATTCATAAGATTTTTGGACAAATTTTTAATAGAAAACGAGAATTAAGAAATTTTGTGGGTTTTCGGTAGCTGATGAAGAAGTTGAAATTGAGGGTTGGAATGAAATGGAGGATGCTTATGTATTTTCTTATGCAAAAATCGATAAAAGAGAAAATAGATATGTTATTGTCAAGTGTTTGTTTGGTTATGGGGGATGTGCTTACAGTCGATACAGATCCAATTAACGTGAAAGACTATCCTGAGCCCCTCAATTTCGAGATAAAGTATGCCAAAATGTTTTCCATTTTACTTCAATATTTTATAAAGATATTATTAAGAAATTCCACAAATTTGTCCTGGAAAAATGCTAACATGGTAAACGGAAATCAATTACTCATTGTTATTTTCTTCCTATTTCCGTGTCATCCTGATTTTGTGAATGGTTGTCCAAAAAATTTTTTGTAGAAGGATGTCCATCTGATTTTTAAAATGGGGCTAGATGCATACAATATCTTCCATCTCATGGTCTTGACTAATACCTAGTAAGAAAGTATTCCTTGATGACAGAGAAATTTTTTTGGTTTGTAATACTTCTTCTCTAACTTTCTGGATGTTTTCTGGAGATGGAAAGGGTGCGATCAATCCCAAGGGATTGAAATACTACAATAATATCATCAATGAACTCATCCTCCATGGTAATGAAATTTCTTTTAGGTCACTTGAAAGGAGATTTTGTCATTCATTAATTGTAACAATTGACAATATTAGGGTAAAATAAATTTGTAGATTGTTCTCCAAGATAAGGAAAACACTTATAAATTTTGAAGGTATTAAAACATTTGTTACCATATAGCACTTTGATTTTCCTAGATTTTATAAAGATATTATCAAGAAATTCCTCAAATTTTAATTGTCGAATTTTTCCTGGAAAATCGCTAACATGGTAAAGGGAAATCAATTACTCATTGTTATTTTCTTCCTATTGTCGTGTCATCCTGATTTTGCGAATGGTTGTCAATAAAAATTGTTGTAGAAGGATATCCATCTGATTTTTAAAATGGGGCTAGATGCATACATATCTTCCATCTCATGGTCTTGACTAATACCTGGTAAGAAAGTATTCTTTGATAACAGAGAAAAAAAATCTGTTCTGTAATACTTCTTCTCTAACTTTCTGGATGTTTTCTGCAGATGGTAAGGGTGTCATCAATCCTAAGGGATTATAATACTACAATAATCTCATCAATGAACTCATTCTCCATGGTAATGAAATTTATTTTAGGTCACTTGAAAGGAGATTCTGTCATTCATTAATTGCAACAATTGACAATATTATGTTAAAATAAATCTGTAGATTGTTCTCCAAGATAAGGATAACAGTTATAAATTTTGAAGGTATTGAAACACTTGTTACCATATTGCACTTTGATTTTCCTAGATTTTATAAAGATATTATTAATAAATTCCTCAAATTTTCATTGTTGAATTTGTCCTAGCAAAGCGTTAACATGGTAAAGGGAAATCAATTACTCATTGTTATTTTCTTTCTATTGTCATGTCATCCTGATTTTGCGAATGGTTGTCCATAAACATTTTTGTAGAAGGATGTTCGTTTGATGTTTAAAATGGGGCTAGATCCATACAGATCTTCCATCTCATGGTCTTGACTAATACCTGGTAAGAAATTATTTCTTGATGACAGAAAAAAAAATCTGGTTTGTAATACTTCTTCTCTAACTTTCTGGATGTTTTCTGTAGATGGAAAGGATGCAATCAATCCCAAGGGATTGGAATACTACAATAATATCATCAATGAACTCATCCTCCATGGTAATGAAATTTCTTTTAGGTCACTTGAAAGGAGATTATGTCATTCATTAATTGCAACAATTGACAATATTAGGGTAAAATAAATCTGTAGATTGTTCTCCAAGATAAGGGTAACAGTTGTAAATTTTGTAGGTATTGAAAAAATTGCTACCATATAGCACTTCGATTTTCCTAAGACTTTGGAAGATGCCTACGGAGGATGGATCAATCCCCAAATAATATATACTTTTATCTATAATATATACCGAAACATAACACTGAGTTGTAATGAATTAATATGAATAAAATATGGGCTATTAAAGGAAAAAATTGGTATTTAGCTTTGAATGTTAGAAGTGTTTACATCCATGTGAAAAATGTATGGATTATAGTCATGATGAAGATATGTTAATCCTTCTGCAGCACCATGACCAATCTTTAGCCGTGTGCCTCACTCTAGCTTAGATTGGATTCTTCTATTTCAAAATATGAATCTACAATGTACAGATCCATTTTTTTCATAACATAATCATTATGTCCCATAGACTTCCATTTACCATGTAATCCTAAAACATCATGGCTCCATGTGTAGAAAGTGAATATCCATGCAACATCACAAGATTCTGATGTAATACTATTTAAGTATTTTGTACTTACCAATGACTGCATTCTGAATTCTCATAGTTGAGTTGGATACCATTAAGTGTATACATGAGATGCTGGAAAAGATGCATAAAAATACAAATAATGGAACTGGTCATATCCAAATTGAAAACCACTTGACAGGTAGTTTCATTTTGAGGTTTTGTAATTATTATAGTCATTTTGATAATTAGTATAATTGGTTAAAAATATGATGATTAATGTGTTGATGGTAAACCATTGCAACTATGAATTTGAGGTGAATTGAGCGCATTTATGGTGATCATGGACTCGATGTTATATATCTGGTGCATAAAAATCTAGGTCAATGTTTACCAGCAATAGTAAAACACCTTCAACAAAAGCATATCCTTTTTAGTGCAGATTTATTTCATGTTAGAAATCTTCTTATTAATGTTATGATCAGATTATGATGGCTTACCATCTCTGATGCTTCATCTCTATATTTTCTATTTTAATTCCATCTTGTTCTTTAGTGATTAGTCTTCACGCGGAAAACATTTGGACACTCTCATTGCTTTATTTGTAATAGCATGTAACCATTCCTTGCTATTTAAGGGCTACTTGTTGGCTTCAGTACAACTACCCTAATCATGTACACACTCTGTAGAAGAACTAATTGATTCATTATCTTCTTATTGTCTGACTACTCATAAAGGATGAATTATTGCCTAGATTCTTCACTTTGGATACTCTCCTATAGTTTGGGCCATCGTTGGATTTTTATTTAAAGTTGATTCTATATCTTTTTTGGGGAGTAGAAATTGTATTTTCCTTGTTTAGTATTGATATCTTGGTTGATGTGATTAAGAATTATCACATTTCAAATTCATAATGTCAATCTTTCACATGTTACACGGTTCACAGCGCTTTGCAGGACATCAAAGAAATCAATGAGAGAAAAATAAAGGAAAATAAAATTCTTATCGCAATTGCATCTGGGAACAATACACCCTTAATTTTTGATTTAAAGTAAAAATATATTGACATGACCCTACATGAGGACTTGTATAAAATCATCAAATACTCTTATAAAATAATGAGTA
Source organism: Taxus chinensis (assembly GCA_019776745.2). Classification (NCBI taxonomy): domain Eukaryota; kingdom Viridiplantae; phylum Streptophyta; class Pinopsida; order Cupressales; family Taxaceae; genus Taxus; species Taxus chinensis. The sequence goes on along the minus strand of CM034152.1, from coordinate 79,890,181 downwards.
TATTCACCATCTTTTTTGAGCAAATTCTTTGATTTCCTTTCCAATCTAATTGTGTAGAGGATACAGAGGAGGAATTTTTGCTAGCATAGATATGTATTACCCATCTTAGTTTTACTTTATAATGATGTATGTTTGTGTTATGAGTGTTTTCTATTACTACTGTAACATAGAGAACTGTATAGGTGTCTTGCAATTTTATAGGTTCACAAAGCCTCATCAACTCAAAATCAAAATATTGTGATAACTATTTCTTAATACTTTATATTCAGCATAATACATAAATTTGCTATTTTCCTAATAGAATAGACATGCTATTTGATAAAATATCTAATATTTAAAAAAAAAGTACCAAATTTTGTATTCTCAAAATTGGTTGTGGTAATTTATGAAACTATGCTTCAATGTCACTGCCAATCATATGCCTAATTTTTTTTGATTGGCGTGTTGTCAAACAGAGAAGATTTTAGGCCTTTCTTGAAGTCTACTTCAAAGAATTTGGGGACAATGTGAAATATTGGACAACATTCAACGAACCAGAAAAAGGTAGCAGGTTCTAGGTTTCTTACTTTCACCAAAAAACAATCTGAAATGCTCATGGGATCTCTTGATTTCATTTGGGTAAATCATTACAATAGTTAGTATATCTATGATTCATCTCATCATTGAGTTACTGTCGAAAGAGATTATTTTAGATATTTATGCTCAAATATGACACATACATAGCAACTGTTGAAACATATTACAAAGCTTGAAACATTGGTACTCTTAATATTTAAGGCATTTTAGATAGTTATGTATGCATACATTTGTCTTTGAAAAGTACTATGAGATGATATCCTTATTGGTAAGGTAAGTCCATACTTCATTCTTATCTCTGGTGTAGTCAAAATCTTATATGTTAAATCAAACTTGTTGAAAGAAGAATAAATTTTATTATTCAATTCTTTCTTGATCACCCCTCATCCATTCCTTCTATTTCACTTCCTCATATTTTCATTCTTCACTCCATCCCTTTCGGTGTTTCCATAGTACACTTCACGTACGATTGCTAGTTGTTTATTTGTTTTATGAGTTTGAATTTAAGTTTGTATGTTACTTCTTAGTTTTTGAATATATATTTAGGTATTATGTTTTTACGAAATTTGAAATTGTAGTTTGTTTATGTTAGATGTTTAGGGTTATTTGTTATTTTCTAGTATTTTAGTGTTGATCTAAAAGATAATATTTAGTTTCTTTTGTAGCATGTCTTGTGAATAAAAATTTAGGTGGAAAAGTGGTCATTAGGTGTTTCATCTAGTCTTGTAAAATTGATTATTGAAAAGGTCAATAAGGGTGTCATAGTATATTATTCTCTCTCTTTAGATTCAAGGTTTATAGTAAATATCTGATTTGCATCGAATCTCAATGTATCGTTTTGTTAAAGTCAAATTTAGTCATTATCATTAAAAGTCAGGAAAAATTTTATCATCAAAAGTATGTTTGTAAATGTCCAAAATTCTCGATAGAGTTATTGTCTTATCATAGTCATCTTCTAGATTAAGGATTTTAGTAAATAAAAAAAAATCCTTACAGACGTATTTTCGGTGGAATCTGACGTTCGATTGAGGTATGAAAAATTGAGATGCATGATAAAATCCGGCTAAGTTAGTAGTGTCTGACCGGAGGAAAGAGGTAAATGGAGGTTGAAGGTCTATCGGTGACTTCTTGTTAGTCACCAATGATAGGCCCACAAACATTTGGTGGCATTTTATTTAGTTTTCTATTTTGTAGTCACTATGATTTTTTCAAAGTTCTTATTTTTTAGTGTTGTGCTTTGCTGGATAAACATCATTTTCAAAATTTGGGTAAGATTCATGTTTTCATAAAACTCACATTTGAGGAGAAGTAAAAGATTACTAGGTATACTCGGTGATGGTTATCTAGTTAGTGCTAAGCATATTGAACTTGGAGATTCAGAATTCAGGTGCCCTAGGAGGAAGGGAAAGTCCTACAGGAACCCAAAGAGGTAGGGAGTTTTCTTGCTTAATTTGGCTCATCACTACGCATTTATGAGGGTAAAGAGTTAACTTATTGAGTTTATACTTGGTGTAAGCAGCGATTTGAGGAGGTGGTTTAAATTCTTTACTACATCATTCTTTCTCATGTTCACGTTAAGCGGGTGAATGTTAGGAATAATATAACGTTCAAATTATTAATGTACATGTTGTAAAATGAGTATTCATTAATGATTAGTCATATATATATATATATATATATATATATATTTGTTATAACCAATAATATATACACATATAATTTGTTACACCTGTATTATTATAAAAGGGTCATTTGTTTTGTATTTTTTAGGAGGTATTTTTGCTACATCTATGGCTAAATAATAGAAACTATATTAGCAAAAATATAATAGAGAGAAATTTATCATTGTGTAAACCTACTATTACCGACTCAAAAGGTTGTCCATTTGATCACCAAATTTCTCATATAATTCGTCCTCCATTTGGAAGTAAAAATTGGAGCTAGAGTTCATTTTAAGACCCCATCTCAAAAAAATTATTATAGGAGGGGTGGAAAATGTTCCAAAAATGGTGTTTCCATTGTTGGCGAATCTAGGAAAGGATGGTTTCGCGATAGCAGAAAATGCAATTTGTTTCAAGTTGCCGAACATTTGTATATATGTGTTCCCTTCTAGTAATCAAAATATTTTACCATATGGTAACACCATCATGCTTACATTTGGTGCTCTCATGGATGTACCCACCTAGAAACATACTAATTTTTCCATCTAATTACGCCATCACGTTTTTGAATGCCTATAAACACATAGCTTTGTCGCCGGTAGGGATCGTGAATAATGCAAACATAGGAGATGTCCTACACATTGTTACAGGTTTAATTTTAAGAACCCCCTCCATAAAAATATTATAGAATGGGTGAATAATGTTCCGGAAAATATATTTGCATTATTGGAAAATATAGGAAAGGAGGGTTTTGGGATTGCAGAAAATATAAGTTTAGTCAACCCACCGAACATCTATGTATATAATCCTCTGATAATAAAATTCTATTACCATATGGTAACAGTGACATGCAGGCATGCAGTATCACCACAGATGGCCCTACCCAATAACAAGTATCAGTTATCATTCAGTAATAGTGACATGTAGATGTGCATCAACATTCTAGATGTTTTCATCCGATAATTTTTTTACTTGCTACCCAGTTTCGTCAAGTCTTTTGAAGATGTAAAATAAATTCCTCACGTTGTTACTAGTTGGCATTGTGATCGATGTTCACATGCAGGATCTCCTACACACTCTAAGACATATTCAACTTTATAATTATGACTTGTAACAACCTGGGATATCGACGATGGTTGAGAAGACAACTGGTGATATCAGATGCCATATTATTGCATTACCGCATGGTGCCCCATTTTTGTTTTCACCTAGTAGCATTCCCATGATATCAAAGGTTACCATTTTCATGTTACCAACCTTGACCATTAGGCCCATTCCTTTCCTACATATTTATACCCATCCCCATTCCTTTTTTCCCATTTTCACTTGCAGGTTTCTCCAAACTAGAATTTTTCAGATTGTCTGCAACTATTCCAAACGGTTTCTTCTACGATCCACTTCAAGGATTATCCACACAAATATTTCTTCACATCACACATACATGGTACCAATATAAATATCTACCAACACCACTCTTTCTCAAAAGATCAAGAATCATAGCACCAAGAAAAAATTCAATTAGCACTACGTCTTTTTTCTATAAAAACCTATTGTAGATGTAGTTACTAGAACTAGTGGAAGAAGAAGATATTATAAGGAAATATGATTGTATTGGAAACTCAGGGTTACATGGACTATTGTACATGCCTTAGTATGAGACCGAAACATATTTGTTAGAAAATTTAGTGTATATGTATAATTGTTCTTATGACTCTTTCTAAGTTACATTACCATCACATGAATTTTTCATTAGAATAAACCCTAATGATTTTCATCATCTAATGGGGATACCCCATCAAAAATGATTGTCTGTATCGATAGAAACTAATCTACATGATTAAGAAAATAAAATTTTAGAGTCTTAAAAAAAATATTTTTGTTGATGCTAAGGTTAGTAATCCCTCCTAAAGAGGGATTAACACATAATCAATCAAGAAAACCCTATTTCCTAGGCATGGTGGAATATTTTTAGGCCTTCACTGTTTTATTGGGAATATACAATGAATTTATATAGTGGAAAATGTATTACATTATCCAAACCCTAACTGGTGTTAGATTGGATTGGTCCTCGTATCTTTCAACAAGGATTCACTATGACCTTGAAAACTCCATTGTGAATCCAATTGCAGTTATTTCTTCTTCTTGTTTTATTCTTGCTTTCTATTATGAGGGTTTTCATGCACTGAAATAAATAATTATTCCAAATTCACTGCCCGAGAACAGACTCCAAAACCTGGAAAGGAACCTTTGGTCAACAATAAATGTCGCATATTGTTAGAACTCAGTCATATAATTACATATGTATAGACCCATATTTTATGTGCTAAGTGAAAAATATCTCACAGACCTAGTTTCCTAGTATTGCTATTGGATACTGCTTAGAGTCATTTTGGATGTTTGGATGTATATCACCATTACAGAAAGTTTTTTATGTTCCATGGTGGGGTGAAAAACTAGTTGAGCATTTACTGATGAAATTTCTTATAAAGTGATCCAAATTCAATAATGATAGATACATCAAATGGCATTGTTTGAGGATTTTTTTGTATGAGTTCATTTTATTAAAATTGTATTTGAAATTTGACTGAGTTATTATTTCAAAAAATGTTGATTCAGAACACTTTGTAGAATAGAAGAAATCAAAAATGAAACTAGAGAAATGGTTTTTCAAATGAAATGGGATTCTATAAAATGACCCCTACCATGGTAACATATAAAAATATAGAGGTATACCTATGGTGGAAGGCTAGTTGTATCCGGTGAGGAATTCTCTGGTGAAAAATGGAAGACGAGAAAGAAGCATGTCCCTGTAGAATTTAAAACTCCGTACCCCGTTACACCAAAAAAAAACTAGATATCACTGGCCATGCTATGCGATATGACTTTTATAGTGACCTGTGGCATGTTAAGGATTTGACATAGCTCTATTTTACTCTCTAGCAAGGTAACCCACTCTAGACAATTTGAGCCTCCTTTTAGATAGGTGTTTGTGCCCCAGATTGTTGTTGACTGAATTGTAGCAACCTATTTGGGTTCACCATCTAGGAAACTTTGGGTGGTCCTCTAATTCTTCAAGGAAGGGGTCCTTATTGTCACTTCTTTAGTTTGAAATTATGCCACAACTACGTCGAAATTATAGATCCTTTCTTCGACTTCTTCCATCCACCAACTAGTGGATGGTTTCCCACCTTGAGCTGTTCCTGTCAATGTATAATGAGGAAGTTCATTCTTGAGGAGGGAGGGAGTAAATTATTCTTTAGCCAGAAACATCTTCCATTTTTAAATTTGGGGAAATGTTGGAACCATACTTGTTTAATTTTCTCTATGTGGAGGTGGTTATGTAGGCAAAGGAGGTAGAAAAGTAGGTTTTGGAAGAAATGGAAAGAGAGACACAACATATGTAACCTTGTTCAGGAAATATGCTTGAAATAAATTTGTTGATGTTGGTGTGTGTGAACTGCCTAGTCATCGTCCACATCACATGGTGAGTCATCTCACCTTGCGAGAGTCATAGGTCTTAGGGGTCAAATGACAAGTGTCAGATTATGTCATAGAATTTTTCATTGTCATTTGTGTCAGTGTGTCATAGGAGTTACATTCCTTATTTGGAATTGTAACTCCTCATTTAGTGGCGTCATTTGCGTCAGTCATGTCATATGCATCAGTGGCATCATATGAATTACTTTCCTTGTTTAGGCATGGCGGTAACACAACACACCTATTTTTCCTTCCTTTTCTTTATCTATGAGAATGAGCAGAACTGTTTTCTTATTTGCATATTCTTTCCATTGTTTGAATCTTTCTTATTGTGTTGAAACTATGACGTTACCATCGGAGTGCAACTTTGTTGTGGTGCATAATTTCAACATCATTTCTCGTATATCCCACTTTCATGGTATCAGAGCTAGGTTTCGGTAAAATGTGCACTCTTCATTTATCAGTTACTTATTTCTTATGGTTTCTTATTATTTCCTCATGAATTTTTTTTTTATTATTACTTTGGAATCATATTTCTCACCTCACATTGAGGTTTCAAAAGTTACAAGTTTGAGGGCGTTTTGGTAGATTTAATTTATTAGTTGTTGAACTCATGATTGCTTCTATTCTCGTGAGCTCATTTTTTCCTTGGCGTGGACCTGTGGTTCATTTTTGTCTCCGGTTTATATCTGTTGTTTTCCTTGCATTGATTTCTCCAGAGTTTGTATTGGCTTCACAGATAACTCGTTGGTAATTCATGCATGATGCATCCACATCAACTACAGTCAACTTGTGCCTTATTTCCTGGGTCGAACCTACATTGTTTTTGGAAGCTCAGGTTCTTCTTTTGATCAATGTTCTACCCTGATCTCTAGTATTGGAGGATCCTCTGTGCATTGTGTGGTAATCTTTCTAGTTGGGATAAAGCCTTGTTGTTACATATGTTTGATCTCTTCTTTTCTTGTTGCAGGCTTGTTTGTATTGGTCTATAGTTTGAAATCTCACCTTGCAAGCTCCTTTTTTGGTTGACTCGTGCACCGTTGGAAGCTCCCGTCTCACTGAGAATTTACCTAGAGCTTGCACTCAACATTTCCTTCTACGTTTAACTTAACGTGAGACTCCATCTTTTTCCCTATGTTGAGACCCATTTCCCATTTGTCCTGGGTTTCTAGTCAATGTGACCGTTTCATCCATGGCTGACACACACTACTACTCTACTCTGTGAAGGGATAGTCCCTTAGCACATGGACTGGTCGACACATCTAGCACTATCAGACTATTCATTTGGGACATGGTCATAGCTAAATCTCTCTGCACATCCAACCATTACAAAATCTTGAAACGGTAGTTACAGTCAACACGTGGACTTAGTTGGAGATACACATTTCCACATAGCAGTTTACCATGCAATTCAAGCAGCTCAGTCAAACATTTCCCTTTTTTGGAATTGATTATTGGTAAAATAAATCACCTTTTAAGAGTTTTAAGGCTCAAAATATTTAGTTCATGGCATTGTAATAATTTTTTTTGGGTATTTTGCTTGATTTATTGTCTTTCCTTCGAGTGTTAAAAATGGAGGGTGAGGTCTGGGGTTGGAAAGAGACTAATCCCCCCTCGTAATAAAAACAAACCCTATCTAAAATTTTATGCCATTTCCAATGAGCATACATATGACACCTTTTTCATGAGTTTAGGGAACTTCTAAAATCTGTTTGGAGGGATTATTGGCATTTTCCATTAGTTTTGGGAATCATTTTTTTGCTATAACTTTTGACTCGTTGTTTGGTTTTGAGCACTTATTTAGTCAAAGTTACATGTTTTTCACACACTAGATGATGGGATTATCAGTTTTGTAAATAAACTATTTTATAGCGTGCCACATTCTGGGAGGTTTCATTGTATTGCTTGTATCAGCTCATTTCAAATCATCTTGAGCCTTGTTCTATCCCTTTTTATTGCTTGTGGACTTGTGAGCATGTCTGCCACAATCTTAGAACAAAGGGATTCTTTCGTGTAATGTGAGACATTATTTCTCACAAGGCATTCTCTTCTCCTTGTTTTCACTCGTTCTTGTGCTTGCTTATGGTGTCCAACTATTGTGCCCAAGAAACCTTGGTTGTTGTCTCCACACTTGCATGTTATTACGTTGATTGCTAGGTGAGTGACATACTGGTTCTCAACACATAGTCGCATCTGATTGTAGTCAACACACTAAACTATGAAGTGCCAAACTTGGGGGGTGTGATATTGTTCTAGGGTGGTTGTTTCCTTTCTCTCTCCTTCCTTTTTCCTTCGTTGGTTCTATCTATTCATTATGGATATCTCTAAAGTATCAGTGCTCACACATTTTAATTTCTTCGAATGGAGATCTAAAATTATATTGGTTTTGCGAATTAAAGGGTTATAATGTGTCACCATGGGATTAGAGATTGAACCTGATGATGAACCTGAAAGATCTAAATGGTTCAACCACTGTGGTGAAGCCTTAGGTCTTCTTTGTATGTTTGTCTCTTTCAACTTGCTCTTCCACATCGAAACTTATTCGACACCCGATGGAGCATGGAAAATGATTGATGAGATGTTTGGGAAGCAAGATGACATGAGAGCGCATGAGTTGGAGAACAAACTACTAGGGTTAAATCCTAGTGACTTTCAAAACATGTAGGCCTTATTCTGAAAGTTTGTCCACACTAGACTGCTTCTAAATGAATGTAAAGTGGAGAAGAAAGAATCTCAATTGATCTTGTTGATTCTTTCTAAGTTAGGTCCTGAATACTTTGTCTTCATTTCAACTTTCCATGCCACGAAAGACGCCTTGGGTAGTGCCTAGAAAATTACCTCATTTGACATTTTTTTGTCCCAATGCATTCGAGAACAAGACAAACTCATTCAAATGGGACTCTAAAATCCAAGTCACATGCCCTTATGGCAAATAAGGGCAAGAAAAATTAAAATAAGAAAGAAACAAAGGACCAACCTAAGAAAGAAACCAAGACCAACCAACCCCCAACTAAGCCCAATAGTAACACTTTGACTTCTTAGCCTAAAGCGAAGAAAGAAAAGTGTAAATGATCCTATTGAAATTATTTTGGCCACAACGAGCATCATTGTTTTTGGAAACAAATTGATCACTTAAATCAGCTACTTGAGAAGAATAAAATAAATGTTCTTGAATCTGTAAAAAAAAATGCTCAGAATGGCGAATCTTCAAAAGCAAATGATTCTATAAATGAAAAAAAGAAAGGTAAGTTCCTCGTAGCTAGATCAGCTCCATCATTAACTTAGATTATTAATTTTGTTGCCTCGTGCCACATGGATTCTTCAAAGGTTGAATTCTCTAGCATTGAACCATGTGGCATGTCCCAAATCATGTTGGGTGATGACACTCATGTGTTGATTTCTGGTAGTGGATCGGTAGAGATAGAAGGTGGAACATTTAACCAAGTGTTGAGTGTTCCCAATCTCTCAAAAAATGTCCTATCGGTTTACCAAATCACCTACCTTGGTGAAGGAATGTGAGTGGAATTTGGTCCTAACTCAGTGATCATTCATGAGCTTAACTCTGACTGCACTGTGGCTGAGGGAAAGGTAGATCACCTTTCGCGGTTGTATACCTTTTCCCACTTCTCTTCTGATTTGATGCCCAATTCCTTGCTCACTCATGTAAATTAGGTTAACAAGCTATGTCATGAGTGTTTTGGGCATCTAAATTATTGTTACCTTGAATAATTAAGCCAAAACAAAGTGGTCAATGGGTTAGCTTGAGTTAAGTTTTCTAAAGGTCTTTGTGAGGGTTGCACCCTCGGAAAGCACCCTGAAAAAACTTTGATAAGGGAAAATCCTAGAGAGCTACTCATCCCTTGGATATTGTTCATAGTGATGTTTCTGGCCCCTTTCCATCTCCTTATTTCACTAGAGCTCTATATATACTAACCTTCATTGATGACTTTTCACTTTATACTTGGGAATATTTTCTTAAGCTTAAGTCTAAATTCTTTGACCATTTTCAAAACTTGAAGGCTCTTGCTAAGAAACAAGCAGAACAATCTATCAAGGTTCTTCGAACTGACAATGGAGGTGAGTATGTGAACAATAGGTTTGAGGATTTTTGCACTTCTCAGGGGATTTCTTTGCAGCGTACACTTGCTTATAGCCCTTCCCAAAATGGAGTTTTAGATAGAAAGAACCAAATTGTAAAGGAGATGGATACTTGTATGGTTCACTCAAAGTCCCTTCCTCCGTAGTATTGGGCTGAAGCAGTGAATTGCACTTGTTACATTTAGAATCATGTTGCACACAAGCCAATGAGAGGGATGACACCCTTTGAAGCCTGGATTGGACACAATACTGATGTTGAGCACTTTCGAGTCTTCAGATCCAAGGCTATGGCTTGGATTCCCATGAAGAAATGCAAGGCATGGGATCCATAATCCAAACCTTGTATCTTTTTCGAGTATCCTGATGGAATGAAGGGATATCTATTGTTGAACCCTACAACTCATGAGCTCTATATTGAGAGGAGTGTGAAGTTTGATGAGTCATCCTTGAATTTTAGTTCCACTGAGGTTTTTTTTCACACTGATTCAAATTTTGACTCATCTGATGATGATGTTGTTGAGCGAGTTCCTCCTATCCCTGCTCCTCCCAATCCTCAAACTTCCAAGTCTTCTGATTCTGATAGTAGTGATGATGAGGACTATGTCCCTTCTCACTCGAGTGAAGAATATTATGACTTTGAGCTTCAACCTTCGGGACCTCTTTGGGACAGGAAAACTATACAGAGTGTTGGAGATTTAGTTGGAGATCCTTTAGATGAGATATGTACTCACTCAAGTTTCATTGGACCCCACTCCTTATTCACCTCTACTTCTGATCCACTATCTTTCGAGGAAGCTTCTGGGATTCTTGAGTGGGATTCTACTATGGATGAGGATTATTCCTCACTCATAAAGAATGACACTTGGGATCTTACCCCTCTTCTGAAAGGAATAAAAATCATTCAGTGTAGGTGGATATATTGAACAAAGTATGAATCCAATGGAGAAGTCGAGAATTATAAAGTGCGACTTGTAGCTAAGGGTTTCTCCTAGGTAGCTGGGGTTGATTACTCGGAAACCTTTTCTCCAGTTGTGAAGATGAAATCCATTCAACTGACACTTTCCATCGCTCCCGCTAACAGATGGGAATTCCACCAGATGGACGTTAAGAGTGCCTTCCTTCATGGGGACCTAGAGGAATAGATCTATATGGAACAACCTCTGGGTTATGTCAATTATCCATCCCTCATTTACAAGTTAAAGAAGTCTCTATACAGCCTTAAACAAGCCCCTTGGGCTTGGTATGCCAAGATGTACTCCTTTTAACTTGCATTAGGGTTCACTTGGTGTCACTCTAACCCAAATGTGTATATTTTGTGGCAGGATGAATCCTTGCTTATTATTTTTTTCTATTTTAATTATTTATCACATGTAGCTCTTCCTCTATCATTTATTCTATGAAGATCTCCTTAGCCAACAAGTTCTCCATATCTAACTTAGGATTGCTTCATTACTTTCTTGGGATCCATATTTCACAATCTGACTTGGGAATTATGATCTCGCATCCTAAGTATTGTCTTTATTTGTTTTCTCGGTTTCACATGTCTCATTGCAAGTCCTCACCTACTCCTTTTCTTTCTGTGGTCAAGTTGGTTTCTGATTTCTCTCCCCCTTGGTTGATGGTACCCTTTATCAGTATTTGGTGGGGAGCTTGATCTACCTTACTCACACTCATCCAGATTTATCATATGATGTCAGGATTATGTCTAGATTTATGCAGGAGCCTCATGAGCTGCATTTAAAAGTAGGAAAGTGGATCCTTCACTATGTTCATGGCACTCACATAGATGGTATTCATTACTTATGGTTGGATATTTAGACTCATATTAGGCTAGTGATGTAGACCGTTGGAAGTCTACCTCAAGCTACACTTTCACTCTTGGTTTAGGTCCTGTCATTTGGTCCAGCATGAAGTAGAATGTCATTTCCATATCATCGATAGAAGTAGAGTACATAGGAATAGTTAACGCTGCCATAGAAGTTGTTTGGTTATAGGGTATCTTGACAAAGTTTGGCATCAAATTTCAGTGGCCTACCATTATCTACTATGAAAACATGAGCGCTATATCGATTTTTAGAAATATATTTTAGCATCAGTGAATGAAGCATATTGAGATTCACATACACTTTAGATAGGATCTGATACATGAAAACATCATCAACTTACAATATGTTCAGACATCTGATCAGGTTGCAGACATATTCACCAAGCCCTTCACTGAGGTGAAATTTCTTCACTTATGGTATCTTCTTGTAGTGAGGTCTATTGTAGCTTCCCATATTATTTGGGCTATATAGTCCTCCTTCTTATCCTCTTCTTCTTTCCAGAAAGATGTTATTTGTATATGGGCACCTTATCAGGCCTTTAGTTGTCTAGGGGATTCTTCTTTTCTATTCTGTCTTACCATGACCTCGGCGTCAAATTCAATGAAGGGGGGTGTTGGTGTGTGTGACCCACCTATTCATCATCCACATCACATGGTGAGTCATCTCACCTTGTGATATTCATAGGTCTTAGGGGTCAAATGACAAGTGTCAAATATAATCATAGAATTTATCATTTTCATTTGCATCAGTGCGTCATAGGAGTTACATTCCTTATTTGGAATTGTAACTCCTCCTTTAGTGGTGTCATATGTGTCAGTGGCGTCATAGGAGTTAATTTTCTTATTTACGCATGGAGGTTACACAATACCCCTATTTGTACTTCCTTTTTTTGATCTATGAGAACGAGCAAACCTGTTTTCTTATTTGCATATTCTTTCCATTGTTCAAATTTTTCTTATTGTGTTAGAACTACGATGTTACCATCAAAGTGCAACTTCATTGTGGTGCATTGTTTTGACATCAGTTCTCGCATATCCATCTTTCAGTTGAAGATCCTTTAGGTGGATGAGGTCTTATGTTTAGTACTATGAAAACCAACCTAATGAAATATTCATTAGGATAAATTAAATGGAAAAAATCCTTCATGTTCTCAAATTTCAGTTCTGACGGTTGTGTGCCTAAAGTGGATGATGTCAAGGTAAAAGAAATATTTGTAAAGAAATTTTTTGATGGCTTATTATATAAGTTTGATAGATTTCGACCCAGAGGGATGTCGAAATAAGTTTACATAGTGAATGTATTTTAAACATGCTTGTGTTAGCCATTGATTCACATTAATTTTCATATCTTTCCTTAATAAATTGGCACGAGCTAGCATAAATTAAGACAAGTTACTCATGAGAAAACATATCCCCAATGTGGTAATTGAGAACTTATGCACTCAAGGGATCAAATCTATTAATTAAATTTATTAGCCCTGTCCTAATATAGTATCTAGTGGAAAATCAAATCAGTTTAAGTATGATGTGTAACAATTTTCCCTTTTTCATGTTAACATGATGGTGACAAGGAAGGATAGGAAAACAATTAAGGATTTCTAAGATTAATATTCACTATATTCCTTAGTAAATATGAATGATGGTCCAGCATGGAAAAATAGGTGATCTTATAGAATATTCAAAGCGGCCCCTTATGGTCCCCTTATGGTTAACATTGTATAATAGGATCTTGAATTGGAAGAAGAGAGGGAGATGGTTTTTTTGAAACAAAATGGGAGAAATCTTAAAATAATATATGCGAGGATCAGACACATGCCTCTGCCATGTGATTTTTAATTTTATATAATCCCTACTAAACTATTCATCATTTGATATTTATGGTAAGGGGGTTATGATTTTACATCCATTAGTAGGCTCTGAGAGCATGTACATATGTATCCCCTATATTTCCTTATGAATGACTAGGTTCAAGTATATTCCCAAACTTATATTCTTATACTCTTTTGCTAATAGATCTGAGAATTGGATGATGTTTGTCTTCTTTATAAATCTTGTATGGATTGTTATGAATAACCTATAAGAAATAATTCATTTAGTGGTTGTGTGGTTTAGGTGGTGAAATGAACAATTCCTTTTAGTGACACTATTGGACACCATTCATTAAGTTAGTAAAATTACTCTTTGTTGACCACGATGGATGAAAAATTATTTGTCTTGAGTGTCCTTTGGTTGTAACTATCTAACATGATTCATACATGGAGTATCAGTTCAAGGACCTGAGCTGGTTTTTTAGGGATTATTATGTTATTTGCTTTCTTTGGAAGTTCCTTGGTGCATATGACTCTAGGAAAGATAATTTATGTTATTTATAGATCATAATATAACATAGGTGTCATGATAAGGTGGTCAGAAAAATCTTCAATCCCTTCACATTCCCCCATCCCTCAACCCTTCTTCTTTGAAAATGCATCCCCATCTTCTATTTTCAACAATATGTCCTACATTTTCCACCCACCTCACAGATGTCAACACACTGGCATACTTTGCATGATATTTTTTGGAAAGATGCATGAACTATTTATGCCTTAAGTGTATTTCCCTTGAGATTCAATGTGAATAGTTCCAAACATCAACACACACGAGGATATATGAAAATTATTTACGATTGATGTTTGACATCACTTAAAATATTTCTTTAGTAGTATGTATCCGAGTTCCCAATTGTTTGTAGTGTTTTGTGACCACTCTTTTGGGTGAGAAGTGCATTTTTTGGCTGAACTTGGCCTCAAATTGACCTTCTCGACTGATATTGAATGTTTGGGATACACCTTTGACCCTTTTTCTCTCATGATACACCTCAGGTCCACTCATGCTAGCCAAAGCAGAGCTATAAGTAGCATGTGGATAGCCACATCCTCAACTATCACTCCCAAGAAGGCTTGCTTGATTGAGCAGGGTAGGACCCCATCCTAGGATACAAGACTAAAAAAAAAGTAGGTATCTCCCCTCTCCTCACCCTCTCATACATTTTTTCCCTTCTCCCCTAGGGAATTAGATTAGGAGCAAAAATTTTCCTCTCTCACACTTTTGTTGCAACTCTTTCCTCCCACGTGTCTTAAATCCACGCTTCTTATCTACTTCTTTGTCACTCTTTTTTTCTGACCCTTTTCTTAAATGTCTTTATGAGAGTTTTACCAGATGTAACTCTTTTGTACTTCTACATCTCTCTTTGCTATAGAAATATTCAGGGTTTCTTCTCTCACTTTCTTCTCTGGATTTGTTAAACCACCCTCATATTGATGGCCTTTTCTCTCTTAACCCTCTTTTTGCAGAAATTATTTTGCACCATGTCCATCTTATGAATCCTCTTTTCTTTGTACACCTTCATAGTTATGCAAGACTTACAGAGATTCTCAATAAGAGGATTCTTTGAGATCCCTTGTGACCTCTTCTTCTCCTTATGTGCCTCTTTATTTTAACATGCTAGCAACTAACCTTATTTTTTATTCTTTCTTTTCCTTTTGAGGAATGTTTTCTAGTTATAATCACTCCTAGCCTCTCTCGATCCCATCTTCTTCTTCCAAAATATCCTAAAAATTTTAGAACTGCCATCGAACTACCTTTGGATCATGTGCCCCTCTTCTCTTGCATACATCTATACACACCTATATTTGAGATCATCTTGGATATCCTTACTAGGTATGGCCTTTCTTATGGATACTCTTACAATCTCTCAAGATTTCTCTTTTTCTCCTGCAATGGTACTCACATTTCTTCATGCATTCCCATTTTTGTGATCCTTTAGGATGCTCCACTCTCCATATCTTGTGTATTTTATACACGTCTCGTTATTATGCATGCCTACTTTCTTTCGTAATCCTTCCATCACCATGATATCCTCTCATAGCTCTATGCATTCCTTTATGTAGTCATGGTCTCTTCTAACCATCTCTCTTCCTTTCTTAATAGCATCTTTCATTAGCAAGATACTCTCACATGCTATTGTCTGATGCTCCCTTAAATAAAAATCCATCTACATTACTCCTACAATTGAGCCCTTCTCCCTTGGTGGTGCTCTTGCACTACGTTCTTCTTCACAATTAGTCTCTTCCTACACAACCTGTGGTTCTTCCTCATTGGATGCCTTCTACCAATTCTCTCTAAGTATCCTTTGGGTGTTCTCTTCATCACACAATTGAATCTCTATTGATTCCTTCACCTTCATCACCTCCTCAACACCCTTGGTCATAATACCTTTCTTCTTTGGATGCTTTTATTCTACACATTATATTTACATCTAAATCTCTTGAATTTCGTGAAGTTACCTCATCATTTCCTCTATATTCCACATGATATCTACATCATAAATGTATCCCTCTCTTTGCATCATATAAACAATAATTACCCAATTTTTATTTGCGTTCTACAACTATCTTCACTTACGATGGAGAACAAGAAACACTGTTATCTTACTCACGTTCGTTGGTATGTTAGTTTCATCTACAAGAAAGTTTTTGGACGAACAGTGACTGAGAGGGAGTGGGGAGTGAATCAGTCATACAATAATTTTTACTTAATTTACCAAACCATGAATTCATCATATATAACCATGTGAGCTTATTAAGATGTGTAACATTAAGTCATAAGAGCATGGAATAAGATAAATAACACATATACACCCTTGACCCTCTTTTCTCTCAGGATACACCTTAGGTCCTCTCACGCTAGCTTAAACAGAGTCAAAAGTAACATGTGGATAGCCACACCCTTAGCTATCAATCCCAAGAAGGCTTGGTCAGGTGAGTAGGGCAGGATCCCATCCTGGAATACAAGACTAAAAACCAAGAAAGTATCTCCCCTCCCCTAACCCTCTCATACATTTTCAGACTTCTCGTTAGGGGTGTTATATTGGGACTAAACACTTTCTTCTCTCAAATTTTCATTAAAAATATTTTCTCCCACGTGTCTTAAATCCACACTTCTTCTCTACTTCTTGGTCACTCTTTTGTTGTGATCCTTTTCTTAAATGTGTTTATGGGAATTTTCGCAGATGCAACTCTGTTGTACTTCTATCTCTCTATTTCCTATATACTTCTTGAGGGTTTCTTCTCTCACTTTCTTCTCTGGATTTGTTAGACCATCCTCCTATTGATGGCCTTTTCTCTCTTAACTCTCTTCTTACATAAATTATTTTGCACCATGTCCTTGTTTTACAACTAACCTTATTTTTTCTTCTTTCTTTTCCTTTTTCATAACGTTTTCTAGTTATGATCGCTCCCGACCTCTCTCAATCTCATCTTCCTCTTCCAAAATATCCTACAATTTTTTAGAACTACCATCACACTACCTTTGGATCATGTGCTCCTCTTCTCTTGTGTACCTCTATACACACCTATATTTGAGATCATCCTGGATATCCTTACTAGGTATTCCCTTTCTCATGCGTACTTTCACAATCTCCCAAGATTTATCATTTTCTCCTACAATGGTACTCACATTTCTTCATGCATTCCAATTTTTTCACCCCTTTAGGATGCTTCACTCTCCATATTCTATGTATGTTATACATATCTCTTTATTATGTAGGCCTTCCTTTTTTCATAATCCTCCCATCACCATGACATCATCTCACAACTCTATACATTCCTTTATGCACTCATGGTCTCTTGTAACCATCTCCCTTCTTTTCTTAATATCCTCTTTCACTAGCATGATACTCTCACATGTCATTGTCTAATGCTCCCTTAAATAAAAATCCTTCTACGGTACTCCTACAATTAAACCCTTTTCATTTGGTGGTGCTCTCATACTACGCCCTTCTTAAAAAATATTGTCTTCCTTCAAAACCTTTGGTTGTTCCTCATTGCACGCATTCTATCAATGCTCTCTAAGTATCCTTTGGGTGTTCTCTTCATTACATAATCGACTCTCTGTTGAGTCCTTCACCTTCATCACCTCCTCAACACCCTTGGTCGTATGACCTTTATTCTTTGGATGGTTTTCTTCTGCACATTCAATTTGGATCTAAATCTCTTCAAGTCCTTGAATTTCCCTCATCATTTCTTCTAGATTCCTCATGAATTCTACATCATAAATGTCTCCCTCTCTTGGCATCTTATATCTAATAATTACCCAATTTTTATTTACGTTATGCACCCATCTTCACTTATAATGGATAACATGAAACTCCACTATCTTAATCATGTTCTTTAGTATGTTTGCTTCATCTACAAGAAATTGTTTGGAAGCAAAATGACTGATAGGTTGTGGGGAGTGAATTAGTCATAGAATAAATTTTACTGAATTTACCAAACTATGAATTCATCATTTGAGTTGTCTATTCATCATATATAACCATGTGAGCTTATTAATATGTGTAAAATTCAGTCATGAGAGCATGCAACAAGATAAACAACCCATAAACACCGTATATAAGCAAGAAACCCTCAAAGGTAAGAAAAACCACTTAAACAAAACATTAGATAGCCATGTTTCAAATTTAGTGAGGTAACAACCCCATAAGGAGAATCAACCCATTTTTTAGTAGATCACCAACCGTACTAGGAGAAAAAACCCCTAATTTAGTGAGGTACAAACCCCACAAGGAGCACTAACCCCTAGTTTACTAGAGCACCAATCCTATAACGAGCACTAACCCCTAATTTAGTGAAGCATCAACTCCATAAGGAGGCTACAACCCCTTATGATGATCAATAAACAAATCAACCACCTATGAATTATGATATATGAATAATTTTTAGGTCCATAACTAATGGATATCCCAATTTCAATTCACCACTTTCAAACCCTCTTCAAGCAATCTTTCCTTCAACTCTCTCTATTTTTCTTCTTCATTTGCTGATTGTATAAATTTTCCTTACATCACTGATCTATAAAATTCAAAATGTATTCACACATCTTATTTTATCTATTCAAAACCGTTGAATACTCTACTTCACTCCTCTATGGGTCAAACTTTCCCTCCATGCACAACTAGTTCAAAAATAAACTAAAACAATTACTTTATATGCTTCTCAAATCATAAACATAAGATAGGTTAGTAATCATCCAATATTAAGACAAGTAAAATTGAAAACATAAAAATAAAATCATATGCATTCATGAAATTTACCCATGTAGGTCGACCATGCACCAAGACAATGAAACAAGCAAAAAATGGCTCAAAACCCCATCACGTAAATCATCAAATAACTCCAAACTCATCACCATGCTTTTTAAAACCTCAAAAGGCCACACACATGTAAAAAAATTCATAAAATCATCATACATGCTCTCAAATTAATTTTAACCAGTCAAATTCTTCATCATTCTAACAAAAATGACCATTTCCTTCACAAAATAGTTGTGTCTGGGAACCATTCTTCACCTATCATGTTCAAGCTCACCCAATAACATTAAAATTATGGCATGTAGCCAATCATTGGAAATCCACCCAAACCTAGATCACAACCATGATTTCTATACCTCATGAAATATCCAACAAAGAAAACCATGCGGACATTCCTCTTCACCAAACTTAGCTATGTAGAAAGTAATTTTGTAAAATTTACTGGTTTGTACCTTTTATGCCACTTTCAAGATATAAAATTACTATAATAGGAAAAAAATTCATCCTTCTTCACTATCCAATGGATAGAAATCATAAACTAATCCAAAACATGAGACTTCTACATCCATGTTCTCACCCAAGGAAATCTTTTCTTAAAAAAACTCAAACTTATTCTTCACAAATTGATCTAGTTCACATACCAAAACTCATCATTAGATGAAAATAAATATACCATTATAACTTTATATGAATCTAATTTCTATAACATCTTACATTTTCTTCCAACTCGAAGCGAATGGCCTTCAATTAGGTCAATCTCTGAAATTGCTCAAAACTACCCTTTTAGGGCTGAAACACTAGTCTTCAAAAATAGGGAATAATTTTCCCACTATGACCTTAACTATGACCTGAAACCATCATGTAAATCTAGTAAAACTCTCATGTTAAAAAACTCGTCAATTTATTCTATACTTCTTTGGACAACTTTGCCAAAAAATGAACATATTCAAAATATTTCTTATTTGAGTGGGGCCCACATACTATCACAAGGTATAATATAATTTTGGAGAAATATTGAGGAGTCCTATAAAACCTCCAATCATAATGCTTACAAAAGGAATATAAATAGGCTCAGTACAATAAGTTTTCTCCAAGACAATTTGAGCTAAGGTTTAATTAGGGTTTTAAACAATTTAATTTTCTTAATGATTGTTCATAAAAAAAGACTATTAAACCACCTCATTATTTTTGATAAACCTTCTTATTTCCATGAAAATCATACCAAAAAATATCTAGGTCCCACGCAAATCATACAATCCACAACAAGCATCAGAAGGTACACATTTAACACAAAATCACACTCTACAAAATATGGTTTACTAAAAATTTCTTATCTTGCAAAACATTCCACAAAATGACATTAAAATTGTCAAGAAGCATCGTGAAAACATACTATAACTTTAAATACTCACCCTATATCTCAAATAAATATGAAACTCTCTATTCACAATGACTTACGCGTGCTTACTTAGCTTGTCTTCACCTTTTTGCCTCCCAACGATCTCATTTATGAACTATAAATATGCATAATGACATGAAACTCATTATACACTAGTTACATAATGTCACATCACATTTACCATGATTGGATATGACTGATAATCTCCAAAAATCAAGCTGCCATACCATTTTGCAAGCTCCAAGACTAGGAATATGCCTAGAATGACTGCTACAACTGATGAAATAACATGACCTGACCTTGATGACCTCATACATACTCATTAAAATTTGTAACACACCTCTAGGACCATGTATGACCTCATGAAAACCTTCATTAAACTTGGTAGGACTCATACTATGAACATGCACACTAAACCACGTTCCAAAACACTATAGGACATCACCAAACATGAAATTACCAATCAACCTTCATGTTTGACCTTTGACTAACACATCATGGAGACTGATATAACACCATGACACCATTTTACATAAATTTACTTGAAGTAAATTACAACACTATGACACATTGCTACTAAATTCCTTTACTAGGGATAAAATTGATCCCTCTTCACTCTCTGATAGATATAAGACATCAATTAATCCAAAACATGAGACTTCTACATCCACCTTCTAAGCCAAGGAAATAATTTCCTTAAAATACTCAAACTTGTTCTTCACAAACTGAGATGGTTCACCTATATAATCTCCTTATCATGAGACAAAACATATACCATTGGAAAATATGTGAATTTGCTTTCTATAATATCTTACATTTCCTTCCAACTCCAAGTGGATGGCCTTCAACTAGGTCCATCTCTGAAACTGATCAAACTACCCTTTTAGGGTCCAAAGACCAGTCTTCATAAATATGGCACAAATTTACCTCTATTATCTCAACCATGACCTTAAACCATCATGGAAATATAGTAAAAATCCCATGACAAAAACAATATCAATTTATTCCATACCTTCATTGGAGAAATTTTTCACAAATTGAACATCTTCGAAATTTTTTCTATTTGAGTGGAGCCCACATAGTGTCACAAAATTTAATGTACCTTTATGAAAATATGGAGGAATCTTCTACAACCTCTAATCATCATAATTTTAAAATTAATTATAAAATCCTTAGTATAATAAGTTATGTCAAGTCACTTTAAGTTAGGGTTTAACTAGGGTTTTAAACCACTTTATCTTCTTAACAATTGAACTCATAAACACCACAAAATCAAACATCCTAATTATTTTTGCTAAAAATTATTAGTTATATATAAAATCATCCCCAAAAATATCTATCTCCCATTCAAATAACACAATTAACAACGAAAAATCAGAAGGTCTGCTTTTAGCACAAAAACACACTCTAGAAAACTTGGTTTTACCAAAAACTTCATATCCTACAAAAATGTATTCATAATGACTTGAAACTTATCATGAACTATTAATAAAACATACTTTAAATTTCCATATTCACCATATAGAAAAAATAAATCTGAAACTCTCTATCCATAGCAACTTACGTATGATTACTTAGATTGTCTTCACCTTATTTTCTCCAAAGGACCTCATACATGCTCTATACCTCTGAGTATTGACCTGAAACTCATCATAAACCTGATATATAATGTTACATAACCTTTTCCATACTTGTATAGGAATGATAATCTCCAAAACACAAGTAACCATACCATTCTGTAAGCTCCAAGACTAGGAATAGGCCTAGAATGACTCCTACAACCAATGACATCACATGAACTGATCTTGATGACCTCTTATAGACTCATTAACACCTATATTATACCTATATGACCATGTGTGACCTTATGAAAACCTTCATTAAACTTGGGATGACTCATATTATGACCATGCACATTGAACCATGCTACATAACATTATAGGACTTCACCAAACATGACACTACCAATCAATCTTCATGTTTGACCTTTTACTAACACTTCATTAAGACTGATATGACACCATGAAAACATTTTCTATTAATATACTATACATAAATGATAACATAAATATACAATGGCCAACAAAATTAACATATCTTGATACCATTTGATGAAGGACAAGTCCTCCCCACCTCCTACAGAGTCACACAATAGATGGAAAACTATTAAAGTTTTCCATGTATTTTCATTTAAGGCATTTATGACATCTATAATTTTCCCTCATTGGGTTTATTACTATTATTGTTAGAACCTAAGGATGAACTGAACTTATCTCCTCTCTCATTCTTAAACATTAGGGGCTACACTAACCTCTCTATTCGGTGCCTCTACATTTTTGCTAACTATGCAAGCTTTTACACCTCTATGGCCTCCACTTAAAAAACCTCTAATAACCTTTCTTTTGGAAATATTTTCTCCTATTTATAATTTTGTGCACTCGATATTTCTTTCTTCATTGTTCTATGACATAGCTCTCTTCGATTTTCCCACTTGGAATTCAAATTTGAACTAAGCTCCTTGAATGAGATTATTTGCGCGCACGCGTGCGCGCGTGTATCATAATCCTTATGCCCATAGGTGTGATGACACAATGGAAATGGCCCTCTTAGTAACATAATGGTTCATTAGATGTGATATGAGTATTTTTTCTAATATTGTAATTTTCCTCTCCTCCTTTTTTTCTTTATAATAAAAAATATTCAATGCTTGTAAAAAATTCTTCTGAATACATTCATTACTACTAGATTTTTGATATCCTCTTAAGTGCATCTTAGAATAGTTTTTTTTCAGTTCTTAAAATAATCACTCAATAAAAAAAATTAATCTCACATTATTTGATTGAAATCCTTTGTGGTAACATATTAACTACAATATATCATGATCCTTATGATAATAAACATGAAGCCATAATGTAAGAGTCCCTTCTAGTAACATAATGGTTGATTAGATGTGTGGTGAGTATGATTAATTTCTTGAAATTTTCATATCCTTGTTTACAACTTCAAAATATAAATAATATAATGTAAAATGTTATTCTAATTACATGTATTACCATCCTAAGTAAAATATACCTCTTAAGTGAATCAATTTGAATTTCTACTATGAATCTTAAAATATTTACTCAAACAAAAACATAATCCTATAATGGTCATTTTTTTCTTGACCCATAATAATGATATGTGAATCCTAATATAATACTATCTATATGACTGTAAGGGATACACATATATGGATGTGGCCCTGTCATTTTAAATTTAGGGTTGATTGATTACAAGATGATTATGTTTTATTTCTCTATGTTCTCCTATCCTCATCTATGGCTTAATAATCCAAAATAATTCTAATAAATTACCTCTCAATACATCACTTACTATATAAAGTCATGTATCCCTCTTTAATGCATCTTGTAATTTCTAGCATGATTCAAAATTCCTCATTCCACAAATAAATTAATCAACATTTGGTTGAGTAATTTATTTTTTGATAACATGTAAATCCTAATTTATTATGATCCATATCCTAATAGGAGTTATGTCATGGTTAGAGTGTGTATCATACTAACGTAATTGTCAATTTTTCGTTATATGAGTATATTTCTTGTTCATCCTTCCTCTATCTCTTTCTCTCTGGATTCATATTGTAAACTAATATTATAAATAATTCTAACTAAACAAAGGACTTATTACCATCTATAAAATGTGTAAATATTATTACATCTTGGAATTTATTATCAGAAGTTATTAATCCTCTGTAATTCAAAATCATAATCTAACAACTGTTGTTTGGCTTGGTATGCAACAATATGTAGTCCCCAATATATCTTAATACTTATGAAAATAGGGATGAAAATACATTTTAATTTTCCCTCTTGCTAACATAATGGTTGATTGGTTACATGATGGATATTTTTTATTTTTATGCATGTTCCTGTCTTCCTTTTTAACTATATAATCCAATATAATTTCCTATAAATATATTATTTTCCATCATAATTTGGACATACCTCGTAATTTAAATATTGTAATCACTTTGAAAACCATAATTATCACCATATAATCAAAATAATTATGCCACACTAGATTATTTGACTAGTCAACAGTAGCATACAAAACTCACTATATAACGATCCTTATTACAATAGGTGTAATGCCAAAATGAAAATGACCCTCTTACGAACATAACAGTTGATTAGTTGTAGGTTGAATATCATTTCTTTATTCCTTTCCCTATCCTCCTTTTTGGCTTTATAATCCAAACATAATATTGTAAATATTTCCTCTCAATATGTTCCTAGCTTCCATATGTAAAATATACCTCTTCATTGCACCTTGGAATTTATTGTATAACTCTAAAAACCATAATTAAATTAAACAATAATCTCATATTGGTTGATTATTTTATCCCTTAGATAAAATAAACTAAAATAATCATGTTTTTAATATCCATACGGGTGAATACATGATATATTTATGTTTGTTAACCATTTGTTTTGTGTAGGGGATGTTCCAGCATTTTTTTGGTAAGCAATGGGCTTAAAGTGTGATCCGAATTGGTCATATGGGATAAACCAAAAGATTTGATAGATATAAAAATTATCCTTAGTCATCCCATACGTACCTCGTTTCTTCCCTTTGTTCACAAATTGCACTCATTATGTCTACTTGTCCCATTATGCCCACTTGTTTCTTCATATTACACACTATTATCATTTCTTTTGATCAATCTAGAAATTTTTCATTTGTATTCATTTATAATCCATCCTCCATTCCTCATGTTTTTCATCCTCTAACCTTCGGGTTTACCTAAGGGTTATCTTCATTTCCCATGGATGATGACACTTGTTTTGGATTTTCAGTGATAGATGAAATTTCCCATTGAAAATTACATCACATGTACATGCCCCCATATTTTATTAGTTCTATTACCTCTTGAAAAATTCTTGGTTGCATAAAATTGCACAAGATGTGATCTTAATCACAGTATGTCACACTTCTTAGCTGAATTTGGAGTCTTAGAGATTTCATCTTCACATTTGGGTCACTATAGTGAGTTAGGAATCGAGATATTTATTGGAAAAGATTTTCTCTTTCCTGGTTAGATTAGTGAACCAGATACTAAAGAAAATCAAGAAAATCAAAACATGTAAGGGTTTAAGGTACCTTGGAAATAAGATGGTGATGATAGATGGGCACAAAGTGGACTCCTTGCTATAAACTTGATATATTTACAGAACAAAGATAAATAGAAGGAAAATGGATTAGATGGTAGATGAGGGGGTTCATTGACGAAATCGGTTCTGGGAAGCATGGGCTGCTTATGTGGATATCAACCCTCGTATTTGATAAAATAGGATACAATTAATGATAAATAACTGATTAACATGTAAAATATGAACCTAAATAGATTATGAAAATGCAGAAAAAGAAGAAAAGTTCAAATCTGATCTAGATGAACACAAGGTGAAATATACCTGGCTGGGTTGATAGAAACCCAAGCTATAGAGGTCCAGTCAACAACAACCAGGGTAAACATATCAAAATAATAACAAAAAATACAGATCCGAAAACCTTTGTGTGAAAATTTTAGAATGTTGAAGGTCAATAGAAGATGATATTAACCCAAAGAAAATATTTAAAATAGGGGAAATATAAATGATGCAATAAAACAAGGATTTAGATTAGCAGGATAGAACTATGACTCGATTCAGTGATGACTAGGCTGATTTGGCAGAGACTGAAGACTGATAAAGTGGATCTGGACTAACACAATGGTTGAACGATGGATTTGGGAGCTTAATGGGGTCAAAGTTATAATGGGAGACTGTAATGGATCTGGATGGGAGGATAATTGATGTAACAAGGGGAGGTTAGATGGTGACATAGATTGATCTATGTGAATCTGAAGATGGATGAACTGATTTAATAACCTACACACAAAATGGATGAATGAAAGGATGGATCTGAAGTTCTGATGGTAGCTATACCTAAAAAATGTTAGTGAATAATAATAATAATAAGAATAATGCAATAATAAAATAAATTAGCACAACGGAAAGATAAACTACCCAAAGTCTCCACCAATGATGTAAAAAAGCTAAAAGAGACTCCAAGAAGACTGAACCAGCTACAGAGAATCTCAACCCCGAAGATAAGGTCACAAAATGCATGAAATATCTAATGATGCATCATTTGGATGGTGGGGAAATGTGGCTTTGTAGGTTCGATGGAGACATGGGTGGATCACCACCAACTGCAGGAAACCTTCACTTTGGGTGGTGGGAGGATGCCTATCTCGAGGCATCAAGCCCATTAAAAGCGGGATTAGGGTTTTGGAATTATTATGTGGGTTAGGGCTACATAAGGAAGTAAAATGTGTACGTGAGGGATTAAATGAAGTAAATAAAATCTAAAGGGAGCATAGGGATGAGAAACTAGGGAGTTTGGGGAGGATAAACACCCTAGAGAAGATAATTTTAGATTTATTACGATTGAATAGATAATGAGATGAGGATTAGGGGATAAATAACAAGTATTTAGAATAAATAGAATAATAGATGTGAAATATGGGAATATTAATAAAATATGAATAAAAATAATGGGTCCAGATAAATGACCATGGTGAAAAGAAGATAACACAGGGAAAAAAGGGTAACGATACCAAATTTTGGTGTCTACATTTGCCCCTTTTTATGAAGTATTTTTCCTGAGAAATCCATGAGATAAAAATGATGAGAATAAAAGCGCAAGATGAAGGATGATAGAGGATTGATAATAAGTTCCCCCTCAAAATAGGGATTGAAGACACAAAGGGGAATAAATCAAGACTTTGAAAGAGATAAATGAAGCAAGGTGAGTGGGAAAGAAGGATGAGAAAAACAAAATAGAAGGAAAGATGCCCCAAGAAAGAAGGCTTCAATCAAAAACAAGTAAAACATGATGGTGATTTTAGGAGTCACTTTGGCAGGAAAAAATGGGCACAGTATTAAAAGCGACGACGGCAATGTCCTATGGGCTTGTGAGTCAGTGAAAATTACTTCAAAATGGAGATGAATCCAATTAGAAACCACTCAAATGGATGCAATTCATGGGGACCAACGGGTATTAGAAACACATAAAAATTATGGACAACCAAATGTTAAAATAATGTGAAATCCTTCATACGTGAGGAATTGTACATGGGTATGTGTTTGCAAAGGACGAGGATGGAGATAATGGTGCCCCAAAAAAGGGCACAAAAATGGCCATAGAGGTGAAATATAAAAAGAGGAGGGATGATGAATAATCTAAAAACATGGAATATTTTGTTCTACAAATAGAAGGAAAGATGGTATAATGATGATAGGATACTTGATCAAATAGTGGATTGTGATAGATAGCATAGGGATGATTTAAAATGATAAATTCTATGGTGTTAAAGTAAAAAAAATATATATAATAACGATAGATGTGGAAAATTACAATAGAAATCAACTTGATGATAGGTGACCTATGGGAGATGCTACACCATAACAAGGAATGTACAAGGAAATTATGCCTCTAACTTCATTAGAGGTAAACAAGAAAGGGATCAAGGTAATGCAATGTACATGCAACCAAAACAAGTGTTAACATATAACCAATGATAGTTCGTTAAACAAAAAGATCATACAGGAAACATGGATGAAAAGGAACTCATAAAAATAATGTTAACATGAAAAAGGGGTTTGTGATGTAACTTTTGTGTGAGAAGGGGGTTCTCCATAAGTGGTTTTCCCTAATTCTATGCCCCTACTCTAGGAGGAGGGAAAAATGCAAACTAATCAATGTGGGAGGTTTGCAATAAGTGAGAAATATTTTCAAGGCAAGAAGATTTCTTAGGATGCTTTATTTTTATATTTATATGCTTATAATTTTGGATATATATAAGGATAATCAATGCGGAAAGCCTTTTCTGCCATGATATAATAGAGTAGTCATCCTTCGAGGGAGTGGACTACTTTTTTTATAAATATATATGGTAGGATAATATATGGATGAAATATGTTCTTCAAGGGATCAATATATTTTTATATGTGCATTACATGAACACCTATCCTTCAAGGAATCAATTAGATATAACATTTGGAATTTCAACATGAGGAAGAGATGGGTATAGCTAATTAGACCACTTAGGAGGGGATGAAAATATGTACAAGAGACATCTATGTACCCTTTGCGTGGTTCTGAGAGGAAAATAAGAGGGTGATGGATGTAATGATCATGGATTTATTAGCAAGAAAAGAGAACCTATCCATAAGGAAAATGCTACGGACAAATCCATGGTGCTCATATTTAATTTCATATCTAGGAAAGTGATTGTAGACCACATAGTTCCAAATAATTACAATGATAGATGGAAGAGTCTAATGATTGAGGAATGATCTAGTGATATGACTAATTACTCACTGGTAGTATGATAATAATAGAATGATCAAAAGTACAAAGCGTTAAGAGGTTCAAATTCTGGTTTACCATCAAAGGAGACTAGATAATAGGCTCTTGACCCATACTTATGCGTGATAATATAAGGTCTAATCTAGTTAGGGGAATTTTTTTTGTGTTGTCTCCTTTCTAGAGTAGTAACATTTTAATTTCATTTAAATAGAAGTTCACAAACTTTAAAGTCACGATACAATGAGATAGATGAGCAAAGATAAAATTTATGCACTAACTTTGAGGAAGAAAATAAAATATGCATCCCTAACAAGAAAAATATATGGACACAAAAGTGCGCTTAGGATGAAAATATGGTGCCCCGAGAAGGACATAAACATGGCCACAAAGGTGGACATTGGCTGAGAAAAAATGGTCCCCCAAGGGAGGCACAAATATGGCCATAAAGGTGGACTTAGGATGAGAGGAATAGATAAAAATATTTTTATAGATTAGATAAGATTAGATGAGAAAGATATGATAAAAGGAAAAAAAATATGTGAAAAACCTCAACAGAGAAGAATTGAGAAATATGCGTAAATTAGGAGATGAAAATAAATGGCCACAAAGGTGTGCTTAGGGAGAGGATATGGTGCCCCCAAGAGAGGAAAACATATGACCACAAAGGTAGACTTAGGATGATATTATGGTGCCCCCAAGATAGGAAAAAATATTGCCACAAAGGTTGACTTAGGATGAGAAAATGGTGCCCCTAAGAGAGACACAAATATTATTCATAAAGGTGGAATTAGAATGAGAATATGGTGCCCTTGAGAGAGTCATAAATATTGCCACAAAGCTAGAGTTAGGATGAGATGAGATAATAGATAGATTGGTTGGATAAGATGAGATAATAAAATTGATAAGATTAGATGAGATGCATTTGATAATATTTGATTTCGTAAACAATATATTATCAAGGATGAAGTGGAAAGAAATTTTTTTTTTAGCAGAACGATCCTAGAGTGAATTCCTCAAGTGTCAAGGAATTTATTGGATGTATATTGGGATGAATTGACATGGATAGAATGTATGGATGAGGAATAATATTCTAGAGGATCAATAACAAGGGTAGGATGCTCCCCTATCAAAATAAATTGTATTACATTAGCCAACTTAGATATAGATGGGATAGTGGTTGTTGAAGGAGACTGGATGGGATCATTAGGAGGAATATCGATGATGAATTTGGATTTTTATTGGATAGATTATTGGGAATCATAGGGGTGATTGGAAAGACAAAAAATATTGATGATAAAGGGAGGGCCTTCTTTATGATGAGTGATATGTGGAGGAGAGATGATAATGTAGGATGTGGATGAAGGAGGAGAATTAGAAAATTCAATAGATGGAGATGTAGCAATAGGAATTGAATTGGTTGTGGTGGATGGAGAGGGAATATCCTCTGGAAGATATATTCATCGTCCCAAATAATATCATAGATAATGGTTTGCATTGCCTTACAATTATTATTTTCATGACTTGAATACAATGATATACACAAAAGAAATTGGGTTCAAATCATGATGGGTTATTACTAGGAGGATAAAAATATTTAATACATGAGGAAGTGTGATGGAAGATATTTGAATTAAATTTCGAAGGGTGTCCACAAAGGATCCACTTGAAGTGTTGGGAGGAAGGTAGCCCTTGTGGGATTTAATATGATATTTTAACTTGGATTTAGGAGAAGGAGTGGATGTAGATTGGAGGGGAAAGTTAGATGTCTTAGAAGATGAATCAAATGTGGGAGGAGAGTTACATTGTTTGGATTTGGATTAATTATTGGGAGATATCTTAGATGAAGGGTGTGGCCCTAAAAAAGTGGGGGTGCTTCTAAGATGGATGTTGTGACATTGGATTGATGAGGAGAGGTAAGATTTAACTTCTTACAAGGATTCATGAGAGACCTTTGGGGATTCTTACCAAGAGTCCTAGGTTTTCATCGAGAAGGTTTACCCTTGGAAGGGATGAAAATAATCTCAACCAGAGGATTTGAAGATTTTTGTGTAGGCATGGATATTGATGGAGAAAGAGGTGTTTGAATTGTGTGATTAGTGAGGTATATATGAGATGTGGGTTGTTTAGGTTTTGGATTGGTTAATATAGAAACAATTCATTTTGTAGAGGAGGCACAAATACCCTTTTTTTATTCTTAGATGTGGGTGTTTGTTTCATAAATGTTTCAATGGGTATCATTTATATGTTTGTAAATTGAGAAGATTTGATTGGTGTGGTAGCGGGTATAGATGTGGAAATGGTATATATTCAAAGATTAAGTGTAGAATATTGGGATTAAATAGGTAATGTGGCCATGGGTAAAGATCTAGGTATTTGTGATGAAGATGTCAAGGTAGATGTAAGTCAATTTTCCGATGTGGTAGATATAGGAGTAGTTGGGATTGATAAATAGGTGGGTATAATTGGAATTTTTAGGGATATAAGTGATATAGATGTAGCGATAGGTGTGTTTGATGTGGACATGGATAAGGGGTTAGATATGATAAGCTGGGTCATGATAGATGTGTATGAAGTGGTATGTATAGTCAAATTCGATGTGGATGTGGTAAAGGTAGGAATAGAATTAGATGTAGAATAAGTGGTATAATTTGATGTGATAGGTGTGATAGTCATGGATGTGATTGATCTAGATGTGGGGGTAAGACATTGAATAAGTCATAAGAAATATGTCTAAGGTAGAAGTAGTTGATGAGGTAGATGAGATAGGTAAGGATGGATATGTTTGATATATAGTATTGATTGCATAAGGATTAAATTTGTAAGATATGGAAGGTGGAATTTTATTTTTCAGTGGTGGATTAGGAAAGGTTTGTTTGAAGATATCAAGGGGTTGGATAAGAGATGAGGCAATATTTTATATTTGGAGATCCCCCATATTTATAATTTGTTGAACGTGATCTTAAAAATAATGACACTTTTCGATGTCATGACCTTTATAATATTTACAATAGTGTATGTCATGATAACAAGAGGTTGTGCGGTGTGAGTCATCAATAGGTTGGATGGGAGGGAGTTAGATGAGGTTACATGTCATAAAATTGTTGAAGATTGAACTGTAGGATTCCCCCAAGGGGGTTTAATTAGAATATGGTTTAAAATATTCATGGGAAGGAACCACATAAGAGGTAGATGGTTGTGATTGTACGACATGAGAAGTTGATGGATAAGGATATTGAGAAGCTTAGGGGTATGTTGAAGTTGAAGGGAATGTATGATAAGAGGGGATATACTTAAGGGGTGGAGATTAAACTAGTTGGGGGAATGTGTGATGTTTGAAATTAGGAATGTGACAGGGCAGTTGGAATTGGATGGGAATATTTCATTATTGAGGAACATAAGTAGAAATGTGAATGTTAGTAGATTATGAATTTTTGATAGGAATTCTAGTGATAATATATGAAAAAGAGGTGATAGTGTTGATATGAGGTAATGGGGGTGCAATAGGATCCACCAATTGGGTGGATTGATAAGATTGAGATATTATGGGAGATCTATGAAATAGAAATTCATAAATGGGGATAGAAGGAGGCCCAAGAGTCTTTAAAGGAGAAAGGATATGGAGGTTTGGTTGATCGATAAGAAATAGATTGATGAGATATCAAAGAATTGGTTTCAAAAGGAAGATTGATTTGGATGAGATGGTATTCACAAGGTTGAGAGACCATGGAAACACAAGGTTAGGAGACCCAAGTCAAGGTATCAATACCATTTGAGGAAGTAATATCATAGGATATATTGTATTGTTGTGTTTTCTCATCTTGAGAAGGGGTGATAAGAGGCATGAAATGGGAAAAGATTTGTTTATGAATTTTTTTACCAAAAAAATCAAGAAACAATGTTTTCATGAACATGATTAATTAGGAGATGTGAGAAAACTAAAATGTGGATAATGAGGGTACTTAAGGAACGAAAATTTAAGGCTTGTTTTGGGTAGTTATGGCTATGGATTCCTTGATAGACCCTAAGGTACGTGAGGCCCAAGTCTGTATAGGATTTATAATGTAGCCAAAACACCATGGCGGGTTTCATATTGGGTGATGAAATCCCAATTAGGACCACCTAGTAATAGATTGTTTTGATGTGTGTGAATGAATGTGAAATGTAACTAGTTAAACCCCTACTTATACTAGATTTACAAGAAAGATTGAAAGAGTTTTGTTCTAATCCCAAAACCAAATATAGAAATTTGATGAGAACAACCACACAAAGAATGGAAAGTGTGATAAAAAGGGGAGAAACTAAGACAAAAGGGGAATACTTGGTTTTTTATTTTCCTTATTATTTAATCTTCAAAATAAAGAAAGTGAAGATAAAAATCCAAACAATCCAAAATCCCAACACGAACAAGAAAAATTAAATCCTCTTCCTAGAATGTTAGAGATGACAAAAAAAATATGAAAAATGAAAAATGATTCAAATAAGTGCAAGAGACTCACCTAAGAGGGTCTTGCATTGGGCGTGCAAAAATGTTGGAGGAAATTGTCTCTTTCCTATTCAAATTAGTGACCTACATACTAAATAAAATCAAGAAACTCAAAATAAGCAAGGATTTAAGGTAACTTGGAAATAAAATGGTGATGGTAGATGGGTGCAAAGTGAACTCCTTCCTCCAACCTTGATGGATTTGCACAACAAAGATAACTAGAAGGAAAATGGAGTAGATTTTAGATGATGGGGTTTCCCGTAAAATTCAGTTCCAAGAAGCGTGGGCCTCCTTTTAAGGATGTGATCTCCCGTATTTGATAAAAGAGGATAACATGAATGATAAATGACTCATTAACATGTAGAATCTAAATCGAAATAGAACTTGAAATTGTAGAAATAGAAGAAAGGTTCAAATATGATCTAGATCAACACAATGTTAAATATACCTAAGTGGGCAGGTCGATGGAAACCCATGCTACAGAGGTCTAGTTGAAGGTGATCAGGGTAGAAAAATCAGAATAGTAACAAAAAATGTAGATATGAATAACTATGTGTGTAAATATGAGAATTTCGAAGGCCTGTAGACGTTGATGTTAACATTCAAAAAATATATGAAATATAAAGGATGCAAAAAAACAATGATTTAGATGGGTATGATGGAACTAGGGCTCATGTCAATGGTGACTAGGATGAGTTGGCGGTGACCAAAGACTAGCACGCTGGTTTTGGACTGATAGAATGGTGGAACGATGGACCTGGGAGCTTAATGGGATCAGAAGTAGAAAGGTAGATTGTAATAGATCTCGATGGAAGGATAAGTGATTTAATAAGGACAGGGTCAATGGTTACCTAATTGGGTCGACGATGACCTAGACTGATCTAGGTGAATCCTAAGATGGATGGATTGAATTGACAACCTACACACAAAATGGATGAATGAAAGGGTGAATTTGAAGCTTTGATGGTAGCTGGACCTATAAAATGTTAGTGACTGATAATAGCAATAACAATGATGCAACAATAGAATAAATCAACAAAAGGGAAAGATAAACTCCCTAAATTCTCCACCAATGATGCAACGAAGCTCAAAGAGACTCCAAGAAGACTGAAATAGCTATAGAGAATCTCAAGCATGAAGATAAGGTCAAAAAATGCATGAAATATCTGATGATGCATCCTTTGGATGGGAGGGAAATGTGGCCTTATAGGGTCAATGATGACCTTGGTGGGTCACCACCAATCATAGGGAACCATCATATTTGGATTTGGATTTGTAGCCTTAGCTGGTGGTCTATTTTGTTGATATGGGGGCCTAGCTTGATACTGATCTTGAGGTTGATACGGTCTAATACTCTGAGCTTGTTTTCCTTTGATAGTCACTAGCTCATTTCCTAAGTTCTACAATTTTTACATAACATCTTTTAATTCTTTTGAAGTGCCTGAAGAAGTTGAAGCCTCACTATTTCTTTGATTTCTAAGGGCTGGAATGGGATTTAATTATGTTGTTTGACTAGTTGTAAGATCTCCCATATCTGGATAGAGAGGCTTTGGTGGCCTTGATGCTAGCTTACCGGCTTGAATCAAGCAATTTTCTACTCTGATAGCAATGTTATAAGATGCAGGTAACTTTATAGCTCCCATTGATTGGATCATCATTACAATATTTGAGTTTATAGCCTTCAAGAAGTACAGGAATGATCCTTCGGTAGTCGGTCTCACAGCTATCAGAATCCTATCCCATGTCCGTTGGAAACAGAAATTGAAATCGGTCAACTATTCATTAGGATCCCTCTTAATAGTTTTCAATTGTTCCAATAAAGACAAATTGTCTTCCTTTTACCCAAATTGATTATGGATAGTTGTGCACAAATGGTTCCAATTCTAGATAGACCCTGTTGTTAGGCTTCTAAATGATTGCAAAGATTTACCCTTAAAATATGAAGCTAATAACTTCACCGCAATATCCATTTCATTGATTTCATGAATTACACAGACATTGGCGATGTCCTGGATGTGGTGAGTTAGAGTTGTCTAGTTCTCTCTACTAAAATATGGGATGTTCTTTAGTGCTACAATTGGAATTGGATTATGAGAATTTAGGGCAAGTGGACTATTTCTTGTAAATTTGACATATGGATTGGGTTTCACCATCCTGATTGGTCAGAGAACTCTCGTTGATTGAAGAAAAGGTCTACCAGGTGGAGGTGTAGACAAGGTCCTGTTAGGTAGAGAAGGTGATATTTGTAGTCTTCTTCCTCTCCTTCCTCTACCTAGTGATAATTGCAAGTAGACAAAAAATCCCTCTTCTCGAGTATCATCCTTGGTTCAAATTCTTCTCATGTACTTGGGAAACCTATACTGCTATGACATTGGATTCTATCCCTTTAGAGTCACTAGATGTGTTAGGAAATGATCCTCTAAAGGTTAGATTTTGACAAGTTACACACCAAAATTGACAGAATAAAAATAAAACACCTTGAAGGACTTGTGTATTTGATTTTCTAGAGGTTAAAAAATGATTTGGAATGACAGTTCTGAAAACCCAAAAATGCAAGACTTTTGAAAACCTAAAACCCAAAATTCAAAAAAAATCAAAATTTTCAAAAAACTAAGAATACCCTTTTGAATATTATCCCCTAATCTATCAAATGGTGAAATTTGGACTTGTTTTGAGCAATTTAAACCCTTGAAAATGTATTTTGGAGTTCTTCCTGAGAGGTGAAAAATATGAAATTGGAGAACTTGCAATTTCTAAGTTTGAATTTCTTGGAAATTCCTTCAAAGCTTGTAAAATGACCTCTTGGTCCCGCTGGGCATGCCAAAAATTTTGATGCATAATCATAGCACTGTTGAATGTCTACAAGTTGATGGGTTAAGACTCTTAGTGTGATTGCATAACATGGAGCTTCTCCCAAAGTGTGGGACTTTGAAATTAGGAGAGCTCTCCAGATAAAGACCGATTCCTATTCCTTTGTTCTGGTGCACACATACAATTTGGAGAGGATATAATCTAAAACCTAGTCTAACTTGCCAAGGAGACAGGGTTAGGGAGATGCAAAAATTAAACCTAAATTTAACAGAGGTGATGCACCAAAGGAATGTTGAACATGTGCTTTGCCATTAAACAAAAACCATAAAATGTAATACAATCACCACACAAAGATAACCAAAATTGCAATGAGAGATCAGGAAGATACAATGAACATAAGAGAGGGTAGAAAACATCCACAAAATTATACTATTTCTCCAAAGATTTGGTATAGTCCATTACAATGGCCAAGAGGTAACATTGAACTTATAGTTTGAATGGGAGGTCAGAGCTCCAAAAATCCACTTTCAAAAAGAGAAGAAGGGAGGGTACAAAAAAAAATTCCAACCTTTAGAAAAATGGCCCTCCTTACAATATATAGGAAGACTTAGAGAAGGAGATAGAAGAAATCTGAAATCTATCTCACCCACCCCAAAAGAGTAATGAATTTACCTATGACAATGATGGGTTCTACTACAAAACCCATACCTCCATGCATTATTCATTGCTAGGCAAGAAAGGAAGCCCATACTTCATTAATGGTGGTAGGTGAGAAACCTAGGACACCTAAAAAAATGGTGAACTGTATTTTTCATTTTTAAGAACTTAGTCCTACCAATTTAAAGATATCCAAAAAGTCCTCTCTTGCTCAAATCCGAGCTTCTAGTCGAAAGATATGGCCATTTGATGGTCGAGATGCATTATGTGAAAATGGACAACTACTGATCTTGTCTGAGAGTTCAAAAAGTTTGAAACCCAAAATTCTGAAAATTTGGAATTTTGGACATTTGCAGTTTGGAGAAAAAAAATATTCATCTGCCAAATTGTCTGAAACCTGAAAGTCTGAAATTTTAGACTCTCAGGTTTCAGGGTTTCAAATATTTTTGGGCCATTTCTTGCATGCATCCTGAGGTTGACTAAAACCTTGAAATTCTGAAATTTTGGACTTTCAGACTTCAAGTTTTTGGACATTTTTGCTCCATTTTTGCAACTTTCCCATCGAGAATTTCCAAAACCTGAAAGCTTGAAAGTCTGAAATTTCTGACTTTCAAACTTCAG
Source organism: Taxus chinensis (assembly GCA_019776745.2). Classification (NCBI taxonomy): domain Eukaryota; kingdom Viridiplantae; phylum Streptophyta; class Pinopsida; order Cupressales; family Taxaceae; genus Taxus; species Taxus chinensis. Next base: position 79,853,032 of record CM034152.1, on the reverse strand, counting down.
AATTTTAGACTTTTTTGAGTGATTTTATGATTTTTCACATGATATTTTTGAAACCTCAAAACCTGAAAGTCTAAAATTTCAGACTTTCAGAGTTTCGGGTTTCAGACATTTTGTTGTCTTTTTTTTCCCTATTTTCTATGAATTGCCAAAATTTTGAAGTTCCAATTTTCAATTTTTTTGCCTCTATTCTTCTTCTTCCTAAGTCCTGATCTTCTTTGATGTTCACGTTGGCCATTAATTTTCCACCTTTGCATTTCCATGATGATTCTGTCTGCTATCTGAATTTCAAAAATCACACGTGAGCTTGCGTGACTGAAAACACCCTCTCCGTGTTCCCTTTGCAAGATCGTGTTTGATCAATTTTGCCTGAGGGGAAAAATTTTATAATAGTAATTAGTTAAGAAGAGTAGATAATATTTCTCAAGCTATTTAGCTATATATAAGAGGATGCATTATGTATTCAAGGACTTTTGGATCATTTTTGTAAGGAGGCTATTCCAATTTGAGTACTTATATACAAGCTTTAACCTCAATGCTATATATAGAAAAAAAATCCTTCACCTATTTAATGTGTTGTGTATTTAAATATCTCATTTTATACTTGTCAACTCTCTTATTTCCTAGTATGTGATGATCTATCTTACCTTCACAATAATTATTCTTATTTAGCTAAATGGCTAGTTATGATCGGTGAAATTTACTTGTTTTGGTTTTGGAGCAATATATCCCTTCTGTTATTCCTAAGTTTTATCTTCACAAAATTATTTACTGAGGGAGAAAATAAAAAGTTGTGCATCTCATATACCACTTTGTAAAGTATATTGTTCTTACGAAGTTGATTTAATTTATCTTCACACTATTGGTGTATCACCTTTTTCATGTATTTTCAATTATCCCTCCCCTTTTCTCCAAATATTTGAATAATATAGTTTGTTTTATAGCACTGTAGATTATGTAGTATAATCTCATATTAGAATGCACATAGTTTAAAAGCAATATGAACTTCTCTAGAGGTTCATCCTTAGAATCAAGGTCCCACACCTTGATGATGTTCCTATGTTGCACTAGATCAACAAACAATTCATCAGGTGCATGATCCAAGTGACAATATTTTTATGCATGCTCGATGTGAAATCTTGAAGTGTTCTACAACTTCATGCCAATAATATTGATGTGTTCTTAGTGGTATTTTTCCTTTAGAGGAACTTCTCAACACATAAAGAGACTCCACTGATTCAAACCAACCCATCTTCTCAGGTTTCAGACCTTTTTCTCCATTCCTGTATTCTAATTTCTCATGGTTGTCTACAGAGATCTTTGATTTCCTCAGTTCAGCTCTATCCCCCTTCATTTGAAGCATTGGGATGATATTTAAAAAAAATATATGAAAAATTTACCCCTCTTACATGGAAATGGAGATCAATCTCCCATTGATTACTTTCAGAACATAGTGAACCATTGTGTCATTCAAAACATCAGAGAAGAGAAAATTTTCCTCATAATTCTTATTTCATATTTTAGGGGAAGATAAAAATACTGGTATAATAGTTTAGCTTCACAATCCATTTCCACATGGCATTAGTTGGGAAAACAATTAGATATTCAGTTTAAGGGGAATGCGGATTTCATTTCTCTCATGGAACATCTCAACAAAATACAATGCACCCTAATGGATTTTATTTATGACTTTAATACCGGGTTCCCAAGGACTTGGCATATATTTCCTCAAGAATTCAGATCCTCATGAGTTATGTCATTCTTGTATTATTTAAGGTCCTTTGATGCTGATTTGGATGTGTTAATCTAATCCCTAGGATGTAACACCCTTCGTCAATATTTTTCCATTAGATAACAAGATGATAAGACTATAATTCAAGTTTTCCTAAGGAGATTCATCCCCATTTCCACTATTCTCCCCTCACCATCTCAAATTATTCCTTCCCCTTATGCAAAAAATTGAAAATCCCTTGTCCATCTCTAAAGGAAAGAATATCCTTTGTTAGAGGTGACAAGGATTGATAGGGGGGGGTGAATCAGTCCCCATTAAAACTTATACATTCAAACATATTTAAATCATAACATATGTTTAAAATAACATTAAAAAATCATACATATTCGAAATTTATCTCAAACAATCAAATTATTTTGTTTACTAGACCAAGTGCTCTTTTTTACTTCTCTAAAAAGTTGTTTCCTACACCCTTCAACACCCTAGAAACCTCATTATGCCACCAAATGAAATAAAATAAAATAAAATATGTCATTTAGCCACTTTATGGAAATTACTAATCCTGTACAACGCTTATAAGGAATTTATAAGACTTGAAACAATATCCTTCTCAAACCGCAACAAATTTTGTTTTCACCAAATCATCCTGCCCAAAACATTTTTTCAAAAGATCAGGTGATAAATTAAATTATACAAACCTTCAAGACCTAAAAAAGGATTAATTATATTCCCAATTCATCACCCAATCCATATTATTCTTCAAACAACTCCAAACTGTCATCAAAACATATCCTTTCCTGAACTGGAAAAAATATTCCTATGTCAAGAATGACCTTGAAACCTCATCAAAATAAAAACCTAATATCACTGGAAATATATATGAAAATTTATTTCCAACACGTTTTTAATCACCTCAAAATTCCCACGTAGCTTCTGTTATGACCATTTTACTGAGAACTACTTTTTATGGCCTCAAAATTGCCCTTTAACTAGTGAACTTGAATGGAGCTCAACTTGAAATTTTTCATTATAAACATGATTTTAAACCTTTATATACATAAATTAAAACTCTCATGCATTCCATATCATCAATTAAGATCATACCTCATTTGGACAACCTTACCATAAACTGGAACCCTTCACGAACGAGCATTTTTAGGTGGGGCCCACATATCATCATGACCTCAACCATATATTTTTGGAAATCAAGAAGAGTTCTATACAACATCCAATCATAAATTTTTCATACAAAATCAAAATTAGCTCAGTATACCTCTTCTTTTGCAAACTAGTCCTAGCTAGGGTTTTAAAGCACTTTGTCTTCTTAACCTTTGTTCATAAAAACTTGAAAATAAAATCTCCCAATTATTTTCTATGAAACCTAATAGTCTCACCATAGAATTATCCCTGAAATAAAAAAATTCCATCAAAATCACACTATTCACAATGAGCATCTGAAGTTCAACTTCGAGCTGAAACTTCACTTGATTTTGACCTTGTCTCAAATAAATTGTCATAATGTGCAAAATTATCATCAAGGTAACCTATTTATTTTCTAAAATAACTATGAAACATATCTCTAACATCTCCAATTAACATAATTTAAAATCCATATCTCAATATCTCTAGTCATTAGGACTTACCTATGCTTGCATGTCTATTCCTCACTATAGAAGCTAGAGTCAACTAAAATAATATAATAAATCATCATAGAACATTTAAAAATGATTCAAACATACATTATATTCCATTATATACCTCAAAGCATGCTTCCATAAGCTCATATAGCTTCAAACCACACTGTCACATCTACAAACAACCATACCTGCTCCTAATAAGCACATGTAACATAGTGAACCACCTGTATCTGTATAATAGCACTATTGTGAGTTCCTAAGCACCATAAAACCCCAGTATCTTTCATGTAAACATGCTTCTGAAGGACCAAAGAATCTCATAATTTCAAGCTTCCTCAACTTGGCAATTGAATAGGATTACAAGAGAAAACACACCTCACTGAATATCATTGTACCAACACAAACACATCTGAACCACCATATTAGCATCATTATTCCCTAATACTTCATCAAATTTTTCATTGATGGAAAACACCCATAAATTCTCCTAGTTTTTGCATTAATGAAAACGACATACCTGTATCTCAAATTATTACCTTATTCATCTTCATACCATAAATATTTTGTTAGAAACATAAACCAAAGGTCTAAAACTAGCTCCATTTTCTTGATTTTACACAAAATATGATTTTTAGCCTCATTTCAAGCATGCAAGCACCATGCTCACCCTGGTTTGAGCATCTTTAGTGCTTTTAAGACAAATTTAAGCAATACAAATAATACCATTCAAGATATGTCTCAACAAAGTAGCATTCCCCTTGGACATATGATCTCCATATGTAGCTCAAAAGCATAAATTTGAGACACTTACCCCTACCATGGTAAGAAATAAACTTGGTAACAATGCTCTACCCTAAGCACCTTTTTTCAGTTCTCAACAATCGTAACTAACTGAAATGAGATAAATTTTTTCCTTGACAAGTTCAAACATGTAATAGACATATATTATATGATTTGATGCCTCTAAGACACCATCTACTAAGTTCCGTTGTCTTGAAAATCTTAACCATACTTGAGAAACTTATTACACCTACATGAGCAACAATTTGATCTTTAGGAGAAATATTTTTCATCATACCTACACCAACTCACCTCAATCACCTAGCATAACACCGATGCCACCATCAAATATATTGTTGTTAACTTGTAAGAGCATATAATATAAATATCACCATTGAATGAGCTTGACTTGTTTTTCCTCTTACTTACATGCACTCACAGTGCTCTAACATTCTTCAAGAAACCTTTGAGCAACAATGTACGAAACTTTGTAGCTGATTTTAATATAGATATACTAGATTTAATTTATAGGCACACTCATAATTCTACATTTTGAGTGCATAACCTTAAGTATAAACCTTCCTCTCAGTACTCCATACCCTAAAATACTTTATTATGCATTATTTACACACAATAATCTTAGAATCAACTGTAGATGACTTGAAACACTGACTGAGATGATAAAATATATCTATATACTTTTGCAAAAATGAATAACTACTTTCATGTAACTTATGATCTCTCTATACAACAAAATTACATTGTATACACCTTCACTAACTGAGAAATCATTTGAACACCTTCATGAAGATTTTATACACCTTTACACAAACTTTGGATCCTTCATTTAAGAAATTTGGGGTTAACCTTAGGGTTTTTTTGATCAAACCTTTGCAAGCATATTTCCATAGGGATAAACCTTTAGAGCTACATTCAATGGACCCTCAACATGTATAGAACCAATATACACCTTCAGAAACATAGCCATTGTTATTAATTGTTAACCTTTCTAATCATAATCTTCATGGATCATGCCTAGACCTATAGCTATCTCTATCACTTCATACTTAGAAATGATGAACACTCATTCACAACACATTCAAAGCTTACAATTTTGATATTCTTAGTCATCAAGGACTTATACTAATGTTTTCATGATCACTTGCCCCAAACAAAGCTCACTTAAGTTGACTCAAACATAAGCATTTAACCCATGCTCAATATTTTTCTTTAAGAAGAAAACCATTGACATGTAACTTCATGATTTTAACTCAATTATCATGTCATATTTTTTCATACACTTGTTTAGTTTTATACATCCTAGGCCATTTTGTATTTTTAATATTGGAGACACATCTAAGATCTAATTTCAATACTCACACTCAATAATAGAGATAAGTTAGACTCCTATTAGGCCTTATATACCATCTAAAAGACATCAAGCCATCTTTTTACTCTATATTAGATTACACTCAAAAGTATACACTTATAGTCCTCTTGGCCTTACATGATAGAACATATAGACTTCTCATAGTCCTGATGTCAACATTTAAGAGCTCCCACATGATTTTATTCTTCTACAGATTTAGAATCCTCATGAAGTATAAATGAGAACTCTGATACTTCTAACTTGAATAATCATGTTGAAACACATTCGGTATCCTTTGTTTTGAGCATTCACAAACCTCTAAGATTTATTGTCACCTTGCACAGTCATCCTATACCTATAGCTTCATGGTACCTTCTCATTTCTCCTTAAGCTTTCACCTTGAGTCATCAATATAATTTAATCAACTCTTGGATCAGTTTATTTCAAGCTTCATTTATCTTGTGGGCATCTTTCATCCATTTCTATAGAATATACACCCTTATATTTTCCATCGAGAACGTTTTAAATGATAATAACCTTGTACTTTTTCATCTTCTATTATGCAATACACAATTCTTACAAGAAGGATATCATCCTTTGTCTAGTGTACATAAAATTCTGGGAACAAATTTTCCACAGTCCTTCAAAAACCATTATTAGCACTTGAAACTTACTGAAAGAACCATTTTATTGACTTTAGAGGTTCTACACAGTCTTGAAATACTTGTAACATCTTCCATTTAAGCATTCCTTGCCATCATGTTGCTCCAGGAACTAGAGAGGAATGCATCACTAGTATTTAAATTAACACATCATCACAGTTAATTGTAACATCACCTTGTGGCATAAAATGACCACTTCGATTAATTTAGCACATAACACAGAATGATAAATTCTTGAAACAAGCATGAAGTTAGACTCAATAATTCACTGAGTAAGACACACCAATACATAGAATTTGAGCAACAAAACCTATCTTGAAGCATACTCATCACTTTAAGATAGACATATGATGGCTTAAAATTATCGAAAGGACTCTTAAACACTCCATGTATACTGAATTTTAGAAACCTCAACTTTAAATCTTTCAAGGCACAAATTTAAACTCTTAAGACTATATGTTTATAACAAAACTTCTTAGCTATTTTGGTTAATCACATTCTGCATGTTGACAGACTTAATAAAGAATATAGATAACTTCATAATACTTAGACTAATACACACTACTAAGATCAGAGAAGATTCTTTTACAAACCACATAATTTATATACTTAACAACTTCACGGTAACTATTATCCAAAATTCACCCCTGGGTAATTTTGGATAACTTGCACAAATTTCTTCAGGCTTAAACAATTATAATTGGTTTGAGGCCCAAAAATCAGGTTTTAGTGGTCCCTTTGGCTCTTCTATAACTTCCCTACCCAAGGAATAAATTACAAAAATTCAAAAAAATGGATTCTTTTAGTGTATTGTGGAATTTTCGGAAAACATTTTCCCAGGAAGTGATGGTATAGTGGGACATTCGAGCCCCGAAAAGGTGAAATGGCCGATTTGCAAAGGAATTGATTAAGGTGGGAGGAATTGTCCTAGGTGGTCCATGGGACATCAGGATAGTCGAGATCCAAAAACCCAACATTTCTGCAAGAAAGTGCATTGCGGGTGGCATGGAGAAATTTTTTCGGGACAATCAGGACATCGCTACGTGTGGGACATGAAAATATGAAATCATCGTGCAAAGAGCCAAGCAAAATGGGATGTAGGTGGAGTGGAAGTCAATGGTGGGACAGTTGGAACCCGTAAAGCCAAAATACCCACAGAAAGAAGGAATTAGGTTTTTTGGATGAAAGAGGCCCAGGTGGTCCATGGAGCAGTGGGACATGTGTTCTCTGAAAAAGGCAAAATAGCTGTAATACAAATGAAAAGTTGATACCTGACCTCCGAACTTCAAACGACCACAACTTTTGACCGAAAGCTCTTATTTTCATAAAATTTGACTTTATAGAATGGGCACGATGTCCTCTATGCCAAAAAAATATTGGAAACATCTTCAGCTCCATTCAATTGAATACCCAATCCCGTTAAATGACAAAAATGTCTAGCAGACCCAAAACAAATGTTGACACTCAGAATGCCATATCTTTTGCAATTCTCAATGAAAACACACAAAATTGGTACCGTTGGAATTGTGGTTTCGATACCAATATAAAAAAATAAAAAAATCCATATTTTATGTGTAATAGATGGTTATTTTTAATAAAACGTGGCCAGGTTCATAACAATGTTTTATTGGGTAGTTGGGATGCATTTAATGAAGCATGGGAAAACATTCTTCACTACTACAATTTATGTGAAAATATGGAGGGCCTTTTGAATGTAACATACCATCATTTCAATCCATTTATGACATCTTGCAAGTGGTGGAAAGACAAATGTCAGGATTTTCATTTTTCTCTCTCTCTCCTCTTAGAATTCTATAAATTAGAGTGTTGGGCTCATTATAGAAGAGATAGTTTTGTGTATAAAAACTCTGTCAAAATTGTTTTGTGAAGCCAATATTCTATAGGACCTTGTAGTGAACTCATTTCATGGTGATCCAAGCCCTTATTCTGTAATAGATTGAACTATGCATATTAATGAAAGTAATAGATAAAAGTTTGTGGATATCTCTTCCACTGTTGTGTTGTTTGCATTATTCTTGCCCTTTCAATCTCATTTCCTATGTATTGTGTCTATTCATGCTCTTTCAGGGATTCATTATCATTGTGCATGTATGAAATGATGTTGTGAATGTATTTTCTAAATTGTGGAGAATTTTTATCACCCCTTCTAGTATGCACTTCACTTCTACTTTTCACACATTGGAAGACTATTCTCACACCCTCCTTTTTTGATGTATCACTGATTTAGTGTAGAATTGTTTTTCATGCACTCTCTCTCCCTAGTTCCTTGGAAATGTAAATTAGAACAAGATATTTTTTTTCCTTCATTAGAGTAGATTGTGGTAGGTAGTTTAGGAGAAAGAACCATCTTTCTCTAGAGGTCTATCTCAAGTAGAAAGTCCCACAACTTGGAGATAGTACCCATGTTATCCAATCACACTGTGAGCTCAAGTACACACAATTGTGCAAACCATAGGGTGTTTTGATTTAGTGATACAAGTAAAAGAAGAAACTTCTGACATTAGACACACTTAGACCTTGGATTTCTCAAAAAACACATGACCAATACTTCACATCATAGAAATAAAAAATCATAATAATGTAGAGAACACTTGTATGATTCTATGACATAATGATGAGACTCATGAACACCCTAAAACTTCTCATACAAATAGTTTGCCATGAGAATGCAATAAAAATACTGTGAAGACTCTTCCACACACAATATTGCTACATGACATAGACCATGGTGTTTCATACTCAAGAACAACCAAATAGAACCATGTGGACACTTAGATACATACCTTCTGCACATAGAAGAGACACACAATGAAAAACATAGATCCCTCTCACTCCAAATATTCATTTTCACCTATAAACCTATACAAATCATATTAGAGCCATATACCACCATGGAGGAGCTTGATGAGATACCTAAGAAGGTCTCAAACCCTCTTCTTGCACCTTGATAGATCCATTGTTTTCTGATTCTTCATTTATCATAGTGGAATCTTCCTTTCGATCAGTCACTCTCTTTGAATCCTCTTGAGTACTTTGACTAGATTCATCCTTAGTTTTATACACCCGAGCTTGTGGCTTAGGTATTTGAGTCTCTCTCTTCAATTATCCTGCATCAAAAAAACCTTGCAATGTGTCCTAGTTTATAACACCTTAGGCATTCAACTTGTCTTCTCTTGTAATCAAAATCCCAATGTCCATATTCATTGCAAGCATAACAATAACCGATGAAATTTCTTACATACCTTCTTGTGTTTGATCTCCCTTTTATTCAATACTTTACAAGATGTCATTTCTCGTGGCAATGACAACATTCATCTCCATACCTATGAATTTTAATTTTCTCTTTCTTGTCTTGAAATTCCTCTTCCCTATTTCCTTAACAATGTTCCTTTCCTTTGCAATCATCCTTATTTTTAGTCTTAGGACTACACATACTAGCCTTATGTCCATAAACACCACTTTCATAACAATTACCATGCAAAAAACCATAGAGATATGTATTTTTTCTCCCAATAGATGATATTCCATGATTTGGAAGCCTTGAAATCTAACACTTGCTTGGTTTCCTTCTTTCATTGGATCCTTGACTTGATTTTTCTTAATTATTTTTAGATTTGGATTGACTCTCATTGAATCCACAACTTGTTCTATCACCATAAGCCTTTTGATTTTCCAACATCTTACATTAATTTACCAAACTCCCTTGAATGGATAATAATTTGATTTTCACGTTGTCTAAATATTTTTTCAAATCCTATGTTTGTTTCCTCTTGATCTTCAGTTCAACGTGTGCCTCCTCAAGTTGATTCATTAAATCCTTTATTATTTATTCTTTCTCAGCCTCATTTTTAACACATTCTTACCTCTTGATTCTCAAATAAGATTGTGCCTTCACAAGTTGAGTTGTTAAAACATTGAATACTTCTAAATATGAAATGTAAGAAACCTATTAAGCCTATTATAATTCTTACTTCTTGTGTTCCTTATCATGTATGTAGTAATCTGAACTATTTCTAATGATGGAGGATTCATCTTGTCACCAAGGATCTCCCTCTAACATGTTAGTCTAATTCCAATTTCCTTCTATGATACCAATTTTTAGAGGTAACAAGGACTGAGAGGAGGGGTGAATCATTTCCCAATGAAACTTTCACACTTGTTCTTTAAACCCTAACCACACAAACTCATGTAGAATACATCAAAGTATATGATCATTACAATGAAATAAACACAATGCAAGGATAAAAATATAAATTCAAAGACACATATAGATCCAATTATATTGATAATGAAATAATATTTAGACACTTATATATATATATATATATATATTCAAATCAGATCACAAGAGTAATTCCTGCAACATAGATCAACAAGGTAAAATGAAGATGTATTAAGATGAACAATGTAGTCACATGAATATCCAATAATATATAATTATTCCAAAATTTATTACAACTCGATATATAATCTGAAGACACCTTAGAAACCTAAAAATTGTATCAACATTCTATGAAGATAGCATCCAAACACAAACATCCAAAAATCTGCCCTCCTTTTCCAACTCGCTCTTAAGGAAACAACACCAACATTCACTTGCTCAAATTATCCTCATGAAATACCAACCATAAGCTGCCATAGAATGATATTACTAGAGTGTTTTTTGTTAGTTCCAAATGGTTTTTATTTTCAGCAAAATGATTCTTCAAAAGAAGATAAAAGGGGTTTTCAAAAGACTAGAACTATTATGCCCAAAAACTCCATTTTATACCCTTTTCTTGATTCAGAACTCGAAGGAGGTTAGGCTTACCTCTCACTGATAAATTCAACCCATGTATCAGTTCAAAAACATCTCATGACTTTTCCACATAGCATATACAAGTGACCCATAGTAGGCCGGCCTAGCAAAAACCCCTTCATTTCATGCATCCAAAAATCACTAGAAACACATGCATTGGGATGCCAAAATTATTCTCATTCCAAAACCACGATTAGTAAAAATCTCATATTCATAAAAAATTATAAATACATCATTTAAAAATCAACCATGGTCACAATTTTTGTGAACCAATCAGATTATTTCATTTGATGGGCACAACGTCCTTTGTATTTCTCAAAATTGTTATTTCCTGCACCCTTCAACACCCTGGAAACTTCATATGATCACCAAATAAATTATATTTAACAAAAACAGCCCCACTTACCATGTAACAAATTTATTGGAATTTCATAACCTTTATACTACTTCTAATCATGTTATAAGTCATGAAACATCCTTCACTTCAAACCATAACAATAGTTTCCTTTACCAAATCATCTTGCCAAAAAAGTTGTTTCCAAGGGTTAGCTCATAAAATAATTTATACAAAAAATAAAGGTGAATAAATGGATTAATTTTATTCAAAATTCATCCATATTCACATTACATGTGATAGGAATAGTCACCCAATCCATATCATGCTGCAAGTAACATCAAACTTGCACCAAAACAGATGTTGTCCTGAACTGCAAAAATTAGTCTTTCTGAAATAAATACGTGGAAACCTTGTAAAATCACATAATCATGAGGTAATAAATATATTAATGGAAATATATTTTAATCTACTTTCCAACAAAAATTTAATCACCTCAAAATTCCACATGTAGCTCAAGTTATGGCCAAAACACTTAACCCTGGTATTTGAGATCCCAAAAATTACCCTTTGACCAGTCAACTTGTTTGAACCTCAAAACCTCATGAAACTACATAAAAATTTTCTGAAACATCCATGTACATCACTAAAAAATCACATTCATCACATAATCATCAAATTAAGTCCAAATCTTCATTTGGAGAACCTTTCCTTAAACTAGAAACTCTTTATAAATTGAGCATTTTCAGGTGGGGCCCACATCATCACCATGACCTCAACCATAAATTTATGGAAATATATTAGTGATTCCTATAAAATATAAAATCATCATATTTTCACTTTCAATCAATAATGTATCAGTATACTTCACCTTTTGCAAACTGTTCCTAACTAGGGTTTAACTAGGGTTTTTTTACTTTTCCTTCTTAACATTCATTCATAAAAACATGACAATCAAATCACCTCATTATTATTTGTGAAACCTATCTAAAATAACCTTAGAATAATACCATGAAAGCCACAATTTCCCATGAAAAGCACACTATTTACAACGAAGCATCAAAAGTTTCAAGTTTAAGCTTGGATTTTCTCACATGATTCTTGAACCTTGTCTTACATAAATCAGTCATAACTATGACAAAATACACAACATGGGAACCTGGAAAATTTTTCTTAATAGCATTATGGCACTAATCCCTATAATATCTCCAATCATCACAATATCAATTCCATGGTTCAATCTCTCTAGTCACTAAGACGTACCTATGCTTGCATGCATAGATCTTCATAGTACCAATGCTAGAGTCCAACTGAAATAATGCAAGAACTGAACATAGAAACATTTAAAAATGGCCAAAACATACCTCATATGACATGATATATCTTATAATCATGCATTCCATGACCTCAATATGGCTTCCAAGTCACTCTCTCATACCTCCATAAAAACGTCATACCTGCTCCGAATGAGCACCTATAACATGGAGAATCACATGTGAATCCTGCATCTATTCCACTACTGTGAGTGTCCCAAGAACCATAAAATAATTCTAGTTTTCATTCCAACATGAAATTATCCATCAGGACCTAAGAATCTCACACTATGGTAATCTTACAACTCCTAGGCACCTGAATATGGCTTGCTAGAGCAAACATGCACCATTAAATCTAATTATACCAAGCTGATACACATATGAATTAGTATGTTAGCACCATGTAAACATCACCGATGACATCATATTACCCCTGCATCCAATGTTTCATTAATGTGGTTTTAATGTGGTTTTGGATCAATGAAAACACCTAATAGGACCACATGCTAACATCCTTTTATCCCTTTTCTTTCATTTGATGCTCCACAAGTTTATCATGCCCAAAGAGCTTCTCCCCCTTTTTACATTAATGAGATACCAAGGATTACTTGTTACTCACCTCATTGCACCTTATGTCAATATCATAACATCATGTTTTTTCAAATGGAATTCCCTCATGTCCTACCCAAAGGTCTCAATACAAACCCTCTATACTTCTTGATTTTTCTCAAAACTCTTATTCTTGGCCTATGATTATCAAGCATGCAAACAACAAGCTCCCCCCTGGAAAGAGCACTTCAAACATCTAAACATCATCAGTAAGCCATGGAAAAGCATAAAGTCTCACTTTTGGAAAGGGTGGATCAAACATCATTTCAAAGGGAGTATGTTAGACATGAAAAAAAACACCAATTTGGCTTCTCTAATTGATAAAATCATCTTTATTGAGCTTCCAAGAAGGTACCGTAGCAGTCTTGGATCATGTAACGCATCACAATCCTCTTGTTTCATGCCAACATGATCTCCTACCAATCATACCAAAGAAGATCACACTATCAAGCTATATCTCCTAGAACACCTAGTATGGTATTCAGACTGGGAGCATGAGACCGTGCACTACTAGAATCTCACTATAGTAGCTGAACATGCATAATGAACCAAGTAGATGTTAAGCACCTTAGGAACATCCCCAAGACATCATGATTACAACATCCACTTTGTCATTCCAAGTGCGAAAGATGTTATAACATCAAGGAAAACATCCTCATTAGGCTCTACATGCCAACAAGAAGTGTGCTTCAACATTTGTCGACATTTCTGGGTGTGTGGATAGAAGTGCATTTGTCCAAGTGACTGTAAGGGGAAACAACTGATTGCATTGATCCAAATTTCTCTACATGCCTTGAGGACTTGCATCACTTTTGACATAAATATCATATCGGGGATTGAGGAATGAAGAGGAAGGGAACTTGTTCCCTAAAGGTGGAAACAAGGATGTCTGCAAAAGATAAAGAATAGACCAAGTCCATATCAAGCTTGTGGACATCCATCAACAAGAGGAAACTGTCTCTCCTAGCTCGAGTCTTGGAGCTAAGTGTGAAGAAGAATGGGAAAACCATGAAAGGATCAGACAAATTGTTTAGAGGAACATTTTTCCAATCAAATATTTGGCTGGGTTGGAGTCAAGAATTAGAGTTTCCGCTAGTCATGCTCATTTCAGAGCATGAGAAAGAACTTCAACATCATCAAAGGCCAGCAACATGCAATTCTCATCAAACCAAAATGCAGAGCAACTCAGAGGAGGTATTCTATCTCTTTTTGGCTGATACTTTATAGCATGACGTGGGAAATTACGTTTTGCCATGAGTCTACACTTCCACTCTTATGTAAAGACCGTATTTAGTTACCAAATAAGATCACATGGCCACATTTTTTAAGATTAAGGGAAGATATTTTTCCCATGCCTATATCTTAGTATTTGTTTAGATCTTCCTTTGCCTTTGGTTAGAGTAGGGTAGTTTAGGTTTGTTTATCATTAAAACAAGTGTTTTTTGCGTACACTCTACATGTTTCCTATTGGAGAATGTATGATTTTCCATGTTTGTACATAGATTTTTGTGGCCTTTGGTTGTTGTTGCATAGTCTAGTTTATAGTGGAGGTGTCATTCATGGAAGATCATCAATAGAAATATGGAAAATAGTCTTGACAATATGGCATTTATTCCTTTAAGACTGCCCTCTGCGCTGACAGGATCAACTTCAATCAGATGCATAAGAAATTCCTCCATGTGGATTTCATGAGACAATTTTTTAACAGGATTGATATCAATTTTGGTTTCAATGATTATGCTTGAATCCTATGCCACATATGGAATTGCTTTAAAGCTACTGGATGTTCATCATCTAGTAAGAAAGCATTTCCCCTAAAGGTCACCAAAAATGTTGACTTTTAAGCCAGCTTTCCCATTTACATGACTACTCCTAGAAAACCAAATCTTTCTTAATTTTTTTATGAAATTCCTTTGCACTTTTTTGCATTTCAAGGTTTGTGTTACATTTCAAAATTTTGTGCATTTCATAGGTTGAGTTCCATTTTGCACTTTTGTGTACTTTTGAGGTTAAGTTCCATTTTTCACTTTTGTGCATTTCAGAGGTTGAGCTCCATTTTATACTTTTGTGAATTACAAAGGTTGAGTTCCATTTTTCACTTTTGTGCATTTTGGAGGTTGAGTTACATTTTTCCCTTTTGTGCATTTTGGAAGTTGAGTCCCCTTTTGTACTTTTATGAATTTCCTAGATTGAGTTCCATTTTGTACTTTTGTACATTTCAGAGGTTGAGTTCCATTTTTCACTTTTGTGCATTTTGAGGATTGAATTCTATTTTTTAATTTTGTGTGTTTCGAATATTGAGTTCCATTTTGTAATTTTTTGTGCATTTCAAACTTTTTGGTGCATTTCGAGGTTGAGTTCAATTTTGTACTTTTGTGCATTTGGAGGTTGAGTTTAATTTTGTACTTTTGTGAATTTATGAGGATGAGTTCTGTTGTGCAATTTTGTGAATTTCGGAGGTTGAGTTTCATTTTTCACTTTTGTGTATTTAGGAGGTTGAGTTCCATTTTGAAATTTTGTGTCTTTCGGAGGTTGAGTTCTGTTTTGTATTTTTTTGCGTTTCGAAGGTTGAGTTCCATTTTTCACTTTTATGCATTTGGGAGGTTGAGTTCCATTTTTCACTTTTGTGCATTTTAGAGGTTGAGTTCCATTTTCCACTTTTTGCATTTCAGAGGTTGAGTTCCATTTTTCACTTTTGTGCATTTCATAGCTTCAGTTCCATTTTGCACTTTTTTGTGCATTTTCGAGGTTTAGTTCCATCTTTCACTTTT